>SNQJ01S0018942.1:19393-72627 GCA_010110895.2 Picea sitchensis
TTTCCTCCCTAGAACAACAAAAATGGGTGACTAAACTCTTTGGATATGATTATGAGATCATTTATAAGAAAATCAAAGACAATGTGGTTGCGGATGCACTTTCCCAAAAATATGAAGATGAAGGATCCCTTTTTTCTCTTTCATTCATTGTACCAGATTGGCTCCAAGCCGTTCACCAGGAATGGCTACCAGATCCCAAAAGTTCACAGTTGATCCAACAATTGCAATCCAATGCTCCAGCTTCCCCAGGGTACTCTTGGCTCCATGAGGAACTTCGATACAAAGGCCGTTTGTATTTAAGTAAACAATCAAAGCTTAAATCCACGGTACTTTCTGAGCTTCATGCTACACCCATAGCCGGGCACTCTGGGTTCACCAAAACCTATGACAGGGTCAAACGTTCCTTTTTTTGGGATGGTATGAAACAGGAAATTCGTAATTTTGTAGCTGAATGTGACGTGTGTCAACGCAACAAGGGAGAAATAGTCAAATCATCAGGGACACTACAACCACTCCCGTTTCCACCTGCTATTTGGAAGGATATATCTATGGATTTTATTATCGGCTTACCCAAATCGGGAAATAAATCCTTCATCATGGTGGTGTTGATCACCTTTCCAAGTATGCTCATTTATGTGCCCTTCAACACACGTTTACAACATCCATGGTGGCTCAAATATTCATGGATCGGGTCTTCAAGCTTCATGGCATGCCACACTCTATTGTTTCTGATCGCGACCCAACTTTCACAAGAAATTTTTGGCAAGAACTATTCAAGATACAAGGCACATAATTGCATCTCAGCAAAGCTTACCATCCCCAGACTAATGGCCAAACGGAAGTTGTCAACAAGTGTTTGGAAACATATTTGAGTTGTTTTGCCTCGGAAAATCAAAATCAGTGGCTCAATGGTTACCCCTAGTTTAATGGTGGTACAACACTTCATACCATACAACTACATGCATGACTTCTTTTGAAGCGGTATATGGACATAAGCCACCTTTAGTTCTCTCATACTTACCGAGTGCCTCGAAGGTCTAGGTGGTTGACCTAACACTTACAGCTCGAGAGACCATTCTTCGTACCCTCAAAGATAATTTGGTCATGGCACAGAATCACATGAAGCAACAAGCAGATCAAGGTCACTCTCAACGTCAATTTGCAGAAGGGGATCAGGTGTTTCTTCGACTACAACCTTACAAGAAAACTTCCCTCAAGGCCGAGCATTGTCATAAGCTAGCGCCCAAATTTTATGGTCCTTATACCATGCTCAAGTGTGTGGGAAAAGTTGACTATCATTTAGCTTTGCCCAGCCATTCGAAGCTACATCCTGTTTTTCATGTTTCATGCTTAAAGAAGGTGATTGGAGCTAAGTGCCAAATTCAAACCAACCTTCCAGAGTTAGTTAAAGAAGGATCCATTTGGCTACAACCAGAAGCAGTTTTGGACTAGCATGAGCGTCGCCTACATCAGAGAACCATCAAGTAAGTTCTAGTCCAGTGGAAAGATACAACTCTAGCAGACGCCACTTTGGAACCAACTACCATTGTGCAGCAATTTCCTCATCTCAAGCCTTGAGGACAAGGTTGTTTTTAAGGGGGCATACATGTTAGGGTCCTAACCCGCACATAGATAGAACAATATATTCAGATGTAATAAACTTCAATATTAATAAGGCCTTTCAATAAAATAGAATAAGGCGAATGTAAGAAGACCTAATAGAAGCTTCCACTTCTAGAAGGATCTTCCTCTAGATGCTTCTTTTTAGTATAAATAGGAGTCAAGGGTATGATAACCATAGCTTGGAGATTATTGTAATAGAGCTCTACTCAACTGGAGGTTTCCCCCTCGAAGAGGCCCGTGAACATTGCTTTCAGATTCAAAGTGTTATTTCTATTAGTATTCTTATATCATTTCAGTGTTATTGTGGTGAATGTTCTGGTTATATTGTTGTTATTCTGCCATTACTAGCATTTTATTTTTGTTTTGCATACATTTTATATCTAGTATATTACAATTGCAAAGTGGTTTTTCTTGTGTCTTGGGAATGTATTTCACCATTTACAAGTCACTCAACAAACCTGGAAACCCTTGGACCTTCCCAAGACTTAATTCCACACATTTCACTCCACTTAGACTTGACCTCTAGGGGATCCAATTCCATCTCTATCCATATCCATCTCATTCCCCCTAGTGTCACCAAGATTTCCTCCTTAGATTGACCTACTCACCCTTGAAGTGTAAGACCTACATCGAGGTGACAATAGGTGTAGGATTTCCAAGTTGTAGCAATTTATTTATGGTTGGGTCAGGCTTTGCCCAACCTACAACTTGTGATATAAAATGTTGGCGTCGTTATCAGGGAATATTTTTAATATTATCCATACACTAATGACACTTTGGTAAGATATCCCAAAGACTTTCCCTTAGCTTTCCTGGTGACACCACCTAAGGGACGTTCCCTTTCCATTTTCCTTGATGAGCTCATTTTGAAACTCATTTGGTGACTCCACCTTCCTAGAATCCCTCTTTCCCCAAAATGTTTCCCCCTGGGAGGTTCAAGCCTTCTAATGTCTACCAAATAAGGCCTCCTCTCAAGTCTCCCATTGCTAAAACCCTTTTCCATAAATACTTTCCTCTTTCTCCAATGGCTCATCCTTGGGAAAGGGACCTCTACAAACACCTTAACATGTCCAATATCCAAGGTTACCCTAAAAAAATGCCAACAGAAATCAACATGTGGTTTCCAAAGTTCCTAGGAAACAATGTGATAACTTTTGAAGACCTGTTGGTTTCTTAGCCTAAAGAGAAACTATGCACTCCATACCTGGGGTTCATATCTTTCAACAAAGCCTAAAACTATTGGCCCTTCTAGTGAACCAGAAGGCAACACAGCACACAGAATGCCCTGTGCAGTCTCACCCGAGATAGCTTTAATGGGTGGCTATAAGACTCATGTGTTTACAGCCTGGGATTGAGTAGGGGATAGAGGGTCATCATTCTGATCTCCTAGTTATTAACTATATTACCAATTACTGTTATCTGGCCTTCGAGATTAAACAATGCAATAGAAATGAACTAAACAATAGAATAACTCATCTGTTAACTGCATCTAGTACCTAACTAACAACAATAAACAGAGAGATGCATGCATTCATCACATTGAACAAATATTACCTTGGTTCACCCCCTCCCAGGGCTACGTCCACAAAGATTTGGCTCTTGGCTCTTTTATTAAGAAAGTTCTGCAATTCTTACGCTGCACGCTTACAGTTCTTCTCAGAACGACAAGATATCTACGAGGCAAACTAGATCGCACCAGGCTCCTCAGCCTGCGATCTGATCCTAGAGATCTTCCTCCCGGTTCACTCTCTTGTTACAAGTACTCCCTTATCAATGCATTCCATACAATGGAAGCTCAGTCCTCCCAAATTATCTGAACTTCTGAATCTCTGAACTCTCTAATTCTCGAACTCTTGACATTTTGAACCAACTGACTAACTCTTCTTTGATACCTACTTGCCTATATTTATATCTATCAGGATCTTCAGCCTTTACACAAAATATCTTACCAAAAACCCTAACTCCTCTGTCGTTAGGTCTTCTTTTCTTCACATGCATTCTCTACTTCCTTCCAGTTGTCGTCTCTTTCTTGCATGTGCACGTGTTGTGCTTCTTACTAGTTGTCACTTTCCTCCTGCATGCTTCCCTTCCCACGATTTCTCTTCCAGCTGTCATTCTTATTCATGCATGCTTTCTTTCCCATTTCGGCCTACTGCCAACAAGCCCCCAACACTGACATGTGACTCATCCTGAGTCACCTAATCTTTCTGAGCTGCGTCGATCTCTTCAGTGATCCTTTGGAATTTCTCCCTTAGCTCTGTTGTTGTTGTCAGTGCCTGCGCAGTATTCATCTTAATGGTTTCGACGACTTGAACGACCACTTCGTCGCTCAGTAGTCCTATGCATTTTGCATGGGTCTGTGCCATCTGTGCTATGTTCTCTTCTTCTTATGTGAGTACTTCTACTACCTATACCTGTAATGGTTCTATCTGAGCCTGTCGCTCCTGTTTTTGTGTCTGCACAATGATGAGTTTTGCGTGCATATTCTTCAACTCTTGCATCCCCTTTACACGTTCTGGGATCGATATGATATTTTTCTTCTACTTGAGTTCTTGGATCGCTGCATTGATCCTTTCATCTTCCTTGTCCCAACGTTGAACCTGTGGGTACTCCTCCAGTTTTGTCCAAAGTTGCCCTACTTTTTCGAGCAAGTCAGTTGCTGTGCTAATATGTTTCTCCATCTCCTGTATTTGTGTTGTTGTTGCCTGCCTCCTTTTCTCCTTCACTGTTGGTGGGGTTGTTGGTGTTAGATATTCTTGGAGGTCCCCAATCTCCTTCTGGTATTGCACAATTGCCTACGCAATCTAGTCAATCTTCTCTGTGGTTGGGAGTTCGTTTCCCTCCACCGTGTTTGGAAGTGTTCCAAAAATTTCTCCCACCTTGCGTTCACACTCGTTCCTATGTTCCATCTCTTTCTGAGTTTCTGACTTGGCCTGCTCGTACTCTTTTTCCAGTGCTTCCCGTTGCTTTGTTGTTTTCTTTAGCTCGACTAAGTTCTTATGTGCCCGAGATTGCATCTCATGGTCAACACTAACCTATAATTTGTACAGTGCCCTTGACAACATCTGTGTCAAAACCAATTGAATGTGGTCCAAATCCTTCAGTGGTGTCTGTCCCACTATTTCATCCATTCGTAGCATGTTCGGTCTTATGTGGACCATTGTGGATGCGTGTGGCATTGGAAGAGTTGGTTCTCGTTCTTCGATCTCCATTCTTTTGTTGGTTTGTGTTGTCGACTTCTCTATGCCTCTGCTGCTACTTGTGCTCTGGGCTTCTCCGAGTGTCTTAAGGAGCTGCCTTATTTCTGTCAGCTCTTTCTGTAGCTTATCCCTGTGATGTGTTGCATGATCGAAGTCTTTGGCTAGACAATGATCGACCATTCTGGTGATCATTTCCTTGCATCCTCCGTGATCGTTAGGTCTAGTGATGCTTGTTGTGCCTTTTATTTATTGCGCGCACCTGTGGTCTATTCAATCGGACTCTTATTTCCCCCGAGCTCCTGTTCAATGGGGTTTGGGGTGGTCTCCTGCATTCCCTTAGTTTGCTTTGGTTATTTGTTGGTCTCCTTCTACCCCTTCTGGGTTTCTATCTGCTCCGACCCGTCGCTTGTTGGAGGTGGTTTGTTTTGGCCCGTCCTTGGTTTCTTGGGCACTGGTTTTTGTGAAGGCTGTGTTTTTGCTTGCATTGCCTCCCCTCCTGTGGGTCCTTATGGTACCTCCCAGGGAATGGATGGGATCTTCCATTCAGCATGCCATTCACTAGTGACCATGTCTATATCCCCTTACATGATGCAATAGTGCATCGGTAGCCACTGATGATCGGGATCCTGCCTTGTTTATATCCACATGGATTGCCTTGTTGCCTAGAATTTAGCGATGTCCTCATATCGCGCAACAGTTTCTGGTGTTATTCTCCATGACCGGTTAATATCTTCCTATATATCCCGTAGGTATGCTTCAAAGATAATTCCATTTTCCCTCTTTTGTTTGGTCTGTGGCCCTGCTCTCAGTACTCGGTATCTCGCTCCCTCGGGTTGTGATCTCGTAGCAAAAACTATGTATTTTGGTTCCTGCCATCCCATGAAGGCTATAAGGGTTATCAGCCATGAGTAATGAAATTTTGTGCCCAGTTCCTATACGTCCGTGTAGTCCATTTGGAATACATTTAACAGGTAAGGCGCCCATCGCACGAAGGTGCCTTCTACTCACTAAGCTGCAACTGCGATGACTCCTGTTGGTACTTCATCTTTGTGGCATTTCCTTAGTAGCTTACAGGCTAAGATCTTTGCGCCTAATTGTGTTGCTGGGTTCTTGATCCGTTTGTTTATAATATCTCTTGTTCCCCTCGTTGTGTCATATTTCTTCTTCATTTCTTCTACTAGCTCTTTTTCCTTGGATTTATCATCTAGAATCAGTGCGGGATCCATACCCCGACTGGGTAGTCTTGTTATCTGGGCGATAAGGTCCACTGTTATGGGGATGGGTCTGTCCAGCCATATATCCTCCCCATGCGTAACTGCTAATAGTTTCTTGATGCATGCAGTCGCGTACTGGCCTCTGCCAAAATGTGGAAGTCGTAACAGTCCTAAAATGCCAGTGCAATCCAGTCCAACTGCCCACTGATGAAGCTGACTGATTGTTTCTCCAAGTTGGTTAACAGTGGTATTCTGCATGAATACTCTGGGTGCAAGTTTTGGGTACTTAGTTTCATATGAGACATCATGGTTGGAATACTTGATCTTCCCAATGTGACCAAATAGTTGTGGTTCTTCCTGTACTCCCTCCAGTATGCGTGGTAGCACAATTTCTGTTGTCAGTTTCTTACGAGGTGATCTCGGTATTAGAATTATGTCGTCTTGTTGTGGTGCTTGGTACGAAGTTCCAAAAATTCCCATTTTTTGTCCCATAAGCCATTCTGTCCAAGACGAGGTATTTCTGACAATCTCTTCTATCGGTTGACCAAGGCTAGGTACCTACGGCTCGTTAGATTGCCCTTTTGATCCTTGATTTTGTGTCGTGTTGTTGCCTTGCATGGCTAGTTTGGGGCGTTCTGGTAGCCCTTCCTGTTGAGGTTCCACTTCTTCATTCAGGGGTTCCTGTGGTTCTGCTTGCGTACCCCCTTCCATTTCCTCTAGGTGTGGCCATTGACTCTTTTCCAGTATCGATGTAGGGCTCACTGGTGGTATCTCCAAGGATGGGATCTCATCGATATCAATGATCTCCGGTTGTTGCTGCTCATTTTCTTCCAACGGTCCTCGTGACCTAGTTTGAACTCTAGTCACCCTGGTGGTCAAGCCTGGTTCAACGGACTTCAGTGGTTCCATAGTGGTGAGTGTCAGGCGTCTGTTTTCTGTAGAGGCATGTGCTCTTTCTTTGTTCATTCGAACTGTTGTGGCTTTCTCTATGTTCTTCTTTCACAAATAGACAAGTTGTTTCCATGCTCGCGTGTTGTATGGGCTCATCCTAAAGATTATCAAAGACGCTTCCTCCATGATGCGATTGATGCACCATATATGTGGGTTCAATGCATGTGCGACATTTTCATACTTTCCATTACACTTCTTTGTCATTTCTAGTTGGCGTATTTAATGTGACGTTCCATCAGTCCTTGCCATGTCTTAGTTCTTCTTTGTGTTGTCATGTCATCCTATTTTTTCTGACTCATTGTTTCCCACTCATTTCTCTTAGGCATGTGACTGTTACTCTAGCATTTATTGCATTCGTGTGTCGAGCGTCCTATGGCTTTTTTTTTTTTTTTACTGCGCGATGGGTGGTCAACTAGCTTTTTGTTTTTTGTTTTTTGTTTTTTTTTTACTGCGCGGTGGGTGGTCAACTGGCTTTTTGTTTTTTGTTTTATGTTTTATGTTTTTTGTTTTTTTTTACTGTGCGGTGGGTGGTCGACTGTCTTTGTACAGCTTCAGTCGGCTCCCGTTGATCATTCCTCAAAGGTATGCACCTCCTATATCTCTTAATTGTATAGCTCCCCCGTCTATTTCCAACTTGACCTCATATGGTCCTAGCCAATGCATTCTCATATTTCCTGGATGCTGAAACGATTTGTTGTCATAGAGTAATACTAGATCACCTTCTATGAAAGTCTTCTTCTTAATGTATCAGTCATGCCATGCTTTGTCTCTAGCCTTATGTACTTGTTGATGGAATCCTGCTAGGATTTGGCCTTCCTCCATTGCTAATAGTTGATGCAGCCTTTCTTGTATTGTGTCGCGTTCTGTCATTTGTGTGATAGCAGCTATGAATAAGCTGGGTATTAGAAATTCCAATGGTACTACTGCTTCTTAGCCGTAGATGAGTTTAAATTGTGTGTGGCCTGTAAACTTCTTGCATGTCATCCTATATTCCCATAATATTGCTGGTACTTTGAGGTCCCAATCATCTCTGTTGACATTGTAGATCTTTGTCAATGCGTTCTCTAGAACTTTGTTGAAGGCTTCTACTATGCCATTCGCCTGTGGGTGATACGGTGTGATTTTCTGGTGGTGAACTTCAAATTCTTCGAGCATCACGTGGATGGTGTTATTTACGAAATGCGTTCCTTGATCACTCACCAGAACTCTTGGGCATCCAAACATATTAATTACTTGTTCGAATAAAAAAATGTGCAGCGGTTTCTGCGCTACAGTCCTTTACTGGTGCGGCTTTCGCCCATCTTGTTTGATATTCTGTCATGGTGATGATGTATCTTGCCCCTGTTCTTCTTGCCGGTGGGTTAATAGGTCCCACAAAGTCTATTGCCCATTTATCAAATTCGTGTAGTGTTACTTATGGTCGTAATGGAATCCCATCCCTTATGTTGGGCTTGCCTACCCTCTAACAGACGTCACATGCCTGACAATACTATTTCGAATCCCTATGAATCATTGGCCACCATAGTCCTGCGCGAAGTACCTTCTGCACAGTAGATTTTCCATTGTAATGTCCTCATGCCAACCCCTTGTGGGCTTCTAATAGAATCCTTGGTCATTCGTGCTCCAGCATGTACCTTCATAAAATGTTATCTACGCCCATTTTATATAGATTTCCTACGATCAGTTGATAGTTGGTTACGCAAACTACCAGGTTCTTCTTCTACATGGTGGTATACTCTTGCGGTGCGGTACCTGTGCTCAAATACTGGATGATCTATGCGAAGTAGTCATCAGCAATTTGTACCGAGAATAGTTGTATATCTAGAAAGTTGTCTTCTAAGCTTGTGGGTTCTTCTCCATTTGTGACCCGTGATAGGTGGTCAGGGCCTGCATTCATCTTTCTTGGTTTGATGGTCACCTTGAAGTCAAATTCCTAGAATAACAATAACCATCGACAGATTCTCCCCCCAACACTGGCTTGTTGACTAGGTATTTTAGGGCTGAGTGATATGTAAACATCTTAAAATGTTTTCCCAGTAAGTAGTGTTTGTACTTCTGAAGTGCATAAACCATAGCTAGGCCTTCTCTTTCCGTGGTGTTATAGTTATGTCCTGACTTGAATAGTTTTCTTCTTGCAAATTCTATCGGGTGGTCTAAGTCTCCTACTCCTGGATGCACTAAGATAGCTTGGAGTGCTATCGTTGATGCATCTACATGCACGTGGAATGTCTTTCCCCAGTCTGGAAATACCAATATCGGTGCAGTGACCATATTTTCCTTCAGGGTATCCAGAACGTGTTGACACTCGTCGTTCCATTGGTACTTTGTATCCTTCCTTAGTATCTTTTCCATTGGTGTTGTGATTTGCGCATATCCTTTGATAAATTTCTGATAGTATCCTATGTGTCCTAATGTCGTTTGTAGCTGACGGACTGTTTTCAGTGCTGGTAAATTGATGATGATAGCAACCTTTTCCAGATCGACCAATAGCCCTTATTTGCATACTATATGGCCCAATATTATCCCAAATGGTGTTCCAAATATGCATTTCTTTATGTTCAGTGATATATGACACTATCTACATCGCTCAAGCATCAATCGTAAGACTTATACATGGTTATTCAGTAGACTATAGATTGTCCAGTCGTCCAGATATACTTCGAGAAACTGGTGGATGAATTCTTTGAAAGCTGTGATAACCACTCTAGAGAAGATTCCTGGTGCATTCTTCAGTCCAAAAGGCGAGATTGTGTATTGGTAAGATCCCCATTCCATCGCAAATGTGGTCTTGTGTCTATCCTCCTGTGTTATCTTAATCTGATGGTAACCTAAGAATCCATTGGTGAATGAGTATGCTGCGTGTCCCCCCACATTCTATAGCACTTCATCCATGAATGGTGTAGGGAATGGGTCATGTAGGCATGCATCGTTCAATTTCCTCAAGTCGACACATATCCTGATCCCTCTTCCTTGTTTCTTGTCCTATACGACCATCAATCTTATCCATTCTGATTCCTCGACGGGTTCAATTATGTCGGCTTCGAGCATTCATTCAATCTCCTCTTTAATTTTTTTTTTATATACAGGGTTTAGTCTATATGGTCATTGTCTGATCAGTCTTTCTTCGGGTCAGAGAGGTATTTTCATTTCTCCCAGTTCGCCTACTATACCTTTCATCTCTGTGAATGTTGTAGAAAATAAGTCATTGTATTCGAGCAATAGTTCTGTAATACTTTCTACTGTTGAGTCATCCTAGTAGTCTCCAATGTTGGCCATTTTGGGATGCTCCGTCGTGTCGATGTTAAATTTATTTACCTTGATTGGCGTGGAAATAAATTCAGACTCTATTTGTGGTCCCTTCACGTCTATGTTTCCCTCTACTTCTGCAATCTGAATGTCACATGGGTTCTCTTCATCCAGTATGTCCTCCTGTACCTGGTAACATGACAGTAGTTCCTTGACTGTCTGTCTATTTTGCTGTTGTTTTTCGGAAATAAGCTCTACTTCTGGTCCCTGAATGAATATGACTCCTCTGATTCATTTTAGAGCTATGTCTATGTTGGGGTTCTCATTCTCGAATGAGAAAGTGGTGGTAAAGTTTTGTTGCAACGTTTCCCATGTTGTAGTTCCTTTGCATAGTTCTTGATCTGTATACCAGTTCACTGGTATGCCTTCCAATGTATGAATAAAGTGGTGAGGCCATTCCTTAGGTGGTGTCATTTTCCAAAGCGTTTCACACTTCCTCAAGTGTTTCATTGGTGTGCCAGATCCTCCATATCTATGTTGTTTGTTGTTTTTTTGTACTACGTCGAACCTTATTCGCAGTAGCCTTTTACATTGGTACCAATCTGTGATGGTCTCTTTGTGTGTGCCCCACCATTTGGCGGGTGTGTCCTTGAGTGCTAAGTCCAGTGCTAGTAGCCTCTATTTCTCTAATACTTCATCTTCATATTGTGTTAAGAATGTTTCCAAATCATTGAGTCCATGGAAACTGGGTGGTTCTTCGATTTATGTGCCTAACCATCTCACTGCGCAATCTATTCTTGCATATCTTCTCGTGGATACTTCATGTAGTCTCTGCTGCCAATTTTCTAACCCAGTGTCTAAATCCGTCGTGCATGAAGTGATATTATGCCAACTGAGTACCCCATCTGTGGTTGGGTTTACATAATCCTCCTCGTGCACAGTTGTCCTGTATAACTGGCCGATTTCCTCTAAGTCTAAGCAAGTGGGTTCTATGAATATTTCCCCTTCTGATGGATCTAGTGGTGCTATAACCCTATAATCTCTAGATTGAAATGTCATTTTTCTTGTCTTCAAATTAATTATGGCCTGGTTGTCAAATGCCCAGTCCAAACTGAGTAGTGTTGGGTATGGTGTTGTGCCATCTACTATTTCGATGACTTCAAAATCTTCTTTGGTGCACACACCATCAAGATCTATTGTTATGCCCTTCAGCCTTCCGATTGGTAGGAATCTGTGTTGGTTTGCTAGTTTTAGTTGGACATTTGATTATCCTAAGGTTGTTTCTCCCATGCATTGCTAGGTTTTCTTGGGTAGTACATTCACTTTGGATCCTAGGTCCAGTATGATATCTCCCATATTGAAATCCCCAATGTTGGAATTCAATCTGAATTCCCTACTGGTTCTTCTCCTTGTGTGTAGGTTATTGACAATTTTTTGTTCTATTTCGTTGCTACATTTTTCTAAGATGTTTTGCAATATTTTCACAGATGAAGGATCACTTAATATTTTGATGCATGACTGCAAAAAGTCTTGGATAGTACTTACTTGTCCCTTTCATGACAATCCTTCGGTATGATCCAATGATGGCGGTATTTCATATTCTGGGGCTTCGTGGGCTGGTTGCATATTGGAAGTCAATGTTGTGTCCTTTTTCTGAAATTCCTGTCTGGCTTCCTTAAAAGCTTCCTTTTCTTTGGCTGCATCGAAATGCTTCCTTGGTTCGGTGTTCTTCCTTACCCAATGGTTCTGTGCAGGTTCTTGTCGGGATGTGTCATTTCCTGTCTTCATACCTCCTCGGGTGACTATGTTGATATTTCTTCCATCCTCTCTCACTTCAGCTGAAATATATTGCACATTCTGGTTGTTCTGGTTCCTTTTTTCCTAGATCTTTACTAACAATGTCGGGCATTCCTCTATCTCATGATCCAATGCACAATAGTAAATACAAGTTTTTGGTGGCAGTGGGAATTCCCTTGCATAATGTCCTGGTTGTTGACAATTGTGACATGTGACTAGTCTTTTTCCACATCTGAAGCCTCCTCTGGCTTGTCCTCCTCCTCAATAACCTACATTGTCCCATCTCTACACGTTATATGGTGGTGCCTAGTTGTACTGCGCGGTATTGTACTGGGGTTGCGCTGGGTTGTACCACTGTTGTACAATATTATATGGAGCTGGGACTTGATTGAACTGGGGCATTGCTTGCCCGATCATCATTTCGACCTGTACCCTGTAGGTGTCCAATGTTCTTTCTTGCATCAACTCCATAGTTCTGTAATCCTTATTGTCTTGGCCTACAGACTTAAAAAAAGTGCAGTAAGAATTCTTGGGAACTGTCTGGTACTTCTGCATGATCGTGCAGTGATAAGGGTCATGACTTGGTTTCTTACATATTTTGCACCATAGTCCTCCCTGTGAGAGTGGGTTTGGCATGCCTATTTCCATATACTACGCGAATGTTGGACATTCATTCTTGTGGTGTCCTTCTATCCTGCATGTGGTGCACCAAACAGCTTCTTGTTTGTCTTTGTTCCTATTTTGATTCAACTGAAATGTGA
Source organism: Picea sitchensis (assembly GCA_010110895.2). Taxonomy (NCBI): domain Eukaryota; kingdom Viridiplantae; phylum Streptophyta; class Pinopsida; order Pinales; family Pinaceae; genus Picea; species Picea sitchensis. Next base: position 32,186 of record SNQJ01S0018942.1, read on the forward strand.
GGTTCTTCAAATCCTCCTTCAATTATTCAATGGCCGGGTCTGTTTGTTGGTATTGGTTCTCTTCCAATTGCAAGGCTACCTATAGTGCCTCATCTTGCGTTTGAAACTTCTATTGTCGTAAGGGGTATTTTAAATGTGGTAGTAGTGAGTTGACAAATAGATGTCGGTGTTGCATCTAGGTCATAAGGTATTTTAACTTTCCCTTTAATCACTTAAACCTTTGGTCAATCTCCCATATGGACTCGGATCTCAATCATTTCATTCATGTACTGGTCCTCTGAGCTCAGCTTCTTGAACTCATTAATCAGTAACTTCTTGATGTCTGCTAGTGTCCTCGTCATCCCAAGAGCATTGCTTGTGTCTAGACTCATGTACCAGTATAGTGTGTAGTCTCTTAGCATGATCGATAGCTACGCTAGTTTGGTATCTTCATCTGTGATATGTTTTGCCTCCCAAATCTTTGCAAAAATGAACAAATGTTTTTCTGGGTCTTCTGTTGCTTCTCCTCGGAACTCTGGTAATCTAATCGTGGGGTAATGTCCTTCCATTCTAAATACTGAATTTCTACCTTCACCGCGCAGTGTAGATACTTGACTTGTACTGCTTGAACTGGCTCCTCTACTTGTTGCTCTGGTAGTAGATGTGCTTCTCACTATCGGAATTCCTCTGAACTTCAATTGTCTAAATGGTAGTGTTCTCTTTGGTGGATGAGTCTCACATGGGTTTATGGTTTCCACACTGACATTAATATGGAAAGGATGGCTATATTCTTGCCCTGTTCTTGGGCCTCTTGTTTTCCTCTCGTAGGTTGCGCGTAGGATTTCCTCAATCTTCTCCACACCCCAGAGATCCTCTACCTCGTATTCATCATCTGCCAAGCCCTCCCTCACGGCTATGGATATCTTCTTGGTATTCACCTCGTATTGGTAGGGTGCTCCACTACGCTTCATTCCAGATGATGCCAAGATCCACTTAAGTTGGTCGTCATTCAACAATATTGGGTCCAAACATTCCTCCTCCTTCTTTCCTTTGTCCTCTCCTTCGACCGTTTGTCCTCCCCTCTGTCAGTGCTTCCCCCCTTCCCCCATGCATGCAATGAGTTTATCTATATGATTGCATCGTCATTACACCTTTGTTATATAGCAGTACTTTAATCGAAGTATACAGTGATCGAATATACCTTCCATGAGGTCCGCATAGGAATTCCTACTCTACTACGCTGTATGACTTCATTGTGTCAACTGCAAATTCTGTGATGAATCCTGCCACAATACTGTCAAGCCAAAATTCAACTACGCGGGTGAATTTGTTGTTCACCTATTGTAACTGGTCAATCTGTATTGGGGTCCAATCTAGCTGTTGGATCCGGTTCATCGCATGGATATCAATCAACCTTAGTATCCACTCTTGCAATAGGTGAGGAAAATCATAGAAAAATACTTCGTGTAGATCTGTAAACACGTATCTATCCAAATATTTGTGAGGCATTAGACTAGGGTTTCTATTGTCTTTCTAGGCAAACTCTATCTCTTTAGTTCTCAACCAGCCTTCGATCTCTGCTTTCATGGGGTTCCACGACCTCAAAATTCCCTTCTAGTGACTCGGCAATCTCCTAGTTTCGCTCATTTTTCTCCACATGTGTTCTATCCCATCTACTTAGTCCTTTCAGTTCCTTTTTCAAAAACAACGGAACCATTTGTTGGTTTTCTTAGCCTACCGAGCAACTCTGCACTCTAGACCCGGGGTTCATATCTTTCAGGGTACCAACAAAGCCTAAAACTATCGGCCCTTCTAGTGAACCAGAAGGTAACACATCACACAAAATGCACTGCCCGGTCTCACCCAAGATAGCTTTAATGGGTGGCTATAAGACTCATGTGTTTATAGCCTAGGATTGAGTAGGGGATAGAGTGTCATCATTCTAATCTCCTAGTTATTAACTATATTACCAATCACTGTTGTCTGACCTTCGGTATTAAACAACGCAACATAAATGAACTAAACAATAGAATAACTCATCCATTCATCACATCTAGTGCCTAACTAACAACAATAAAAAGAGAGATGCATGCATTCATCACATTACAAAAATATCACCATGGTTCACCCCCTCCCAGGGCTACGTCCACAAAGATTTGGCTCTTGGCTCTTTTATTAAGATAGTTATGAAATTCTCATGCCACATGCTTACAATTCTTCTCAGAATGGAAATATCTCTACGAGGCAAACTAGATCGCACTAGGCTCCTCTGTCTGCGATCTGATCCTCGAGATATTCCTCCCGGTTCACTCTCTTGTTACAAGTACTCCCTTATCAACGCATTCCATACAATGGAAGCTCAGTCCTCCCAAATTCTCTGAACTTTTGAATCTTTGAACTCTCTAATTCTCGAACTCTCGACCTTTTGAACCAACTGACTAACTCTTATTTGATACCTACTTGCCTATATTTATATCTATCGGGCTCTTCATCCATTTACACAAAAAATCTTACCAAAAACCCTAACTCCTCTGTCGTTAGGTCTTCCTTTCTCTGCATGCATTCTCTGCTTCCTTCCAGTTGTCACCTCCTTCTTGCATGCACACATGTTGTGCTTCTTGCTAGTTGTCACTTTTCTCTTGCATGCTTCCCTTCCCACAATTGCTCTTCCAGTTGTCCTTCTTCTTCGTGCACACTTTATTTCCCATTTCACCATGCTGCCAACACGACCACATTTATGTCATGGGACGATACATGGACACTACAGGTATTGATCAAAAATATGTGGCCATGAGGTTATTTGCTTCACCATTGACTAAAGAAGCCCTTGATTGGTTCAAAGGAATCCCTGATAATCATATCACGTCCTAAGATGATTTTTCCAACTTATTCAAGAGCATATGGTCAAAAAAGGAAGATGGTGGGACACTTGGGACTCATTTCAATCAAATAAAGAAAAAGAATAATGAAACAGTAAAGGAATTCATTTCAAGATTTGAAAGGTTGTACAATCAAATTCCAACAGATTATCATCCTACAACATCATCAATTCATCTCCTTTACATGAATTCTTTTGAAGGGCAGTTCCAATACATTCTCAAAGATAAAAATCCTACATCATTGGCAGAGGCTAAAGAGTTCAGTATTGACATTGAAAAGAATCTCCTTGATTCAAAAATAGAACCTTTCCAGTACCTTCATATGAATATAGAATCAAGGACGAAGGTTTCCAACAACAATGTTCCCGATCCAATTTCTCTCCTAACTTAGAAAATAGACCAAATGAATACTTGATTTTTTCAAGTGTAGAATCAACTTATTAACCATATGACTACAATGGAAATAAATCAATCTACTCCCAAACCTCAATTTTCCATACAGCAGAGAGATTCCACCAGTTGGAAACCAAGACCTCAACAAGAGGCAAAGGCCCCAGATACTTTGAAACATGTTGGGACAATTGATATAGAATCTTGGTGTCTCCCATGCCAAGAACCCCACAGGGAAGATGAGTGCCCCTGATGAGACGAATATTATCCTGATGATATAAACTTCATGATTTGAAATTTCTACAATGAACGGGCTACCCAAGAACATATCAATGAATCCAGAAGAATAGGAGAAAGAGAGGGGAGACTTTGGGCCTTAAATAATCTGACAGATGATCAAAAGAAGGAATCAAGGAGGAGGGAAATTCTAACCTATGGAAGAAAAAATGCTTCAGCCCCTCCATTACAGCCTGATACTCCTCTTCCATCGGCAGAAAAGGTGGCTCCACCACCTCCACCTCCTGTATGTGAGTTTCTTCCTAAACAAACTCCTATAGATGACATTCGGTTGAATATATATGTTGCAAGCATGTTTGGAAAACTGAATATGACGGTCCCAGTAACATAGATGTGTAAGATCCCTTCCATAAAAAGGGAAATTTTGAGTATATTACAGGTGCCAAACGAGAAGGAGGATCCTCCCATCACTTTGAATATTATGTATCTTGATTAGCCAAGAGACAAGAACCCTCCCTTCTATATTTAGTTAGGCATGAATGGCCTTCGCTTGAATAATTGCATGCTTGATTCAAGGGCCTCAACAAATGTCATGTCATTGAAGGTGATGAAACAACTTGGTTTGAATACAACTTGACCTTATGGAAATGTTTGTGGTATTTATTCAAGAAGAGTTGAGGTCTTGGGGGTATGTGAGGACGTTGAGGTATTTTTGATAGATTTTCCACATATCAGTGTCCTCATGGACATATTGGTGATCAATGTTCTAGATTTATGGGGGATTCTCTTGTCGAGGACCTGGTCCTCGGCCCTTGGAGGTTTCCTTAGCATGAACCTTACACATGCATATATTCCCATGGGAGATGGCACATATGAGATCTTACATAACAAGGAAAGGAAAGATACACATGCAATGGATCTGAGGGGCCCTAACTATGTCAGTGAACACTACTATGATATGCCTCCACAAGTTATTGAATATGATCCATCTGAGTTAGCCTTCATGTAGGAAGATTCCATAGAGATGTTTCTCCCATGGAAAAAAAAAAAACTACAAAGTACCATGCGAAGGAGCTAGGGTCTATTCATATTATGCAAGAAGAAGATGAGAAACATGAATAAATTGTCAAAGAAATAGTCCACGCAGAGCTTCCATATGTTGAGAATACACCTTGCATCAATTTCAATGAAGGCAGTCTTGTGCTCATGTGGGACAAAAGAAAGGGAAAGACCAGATATGACCAAAAAGACAACAATTCATGGTTTGGCCCTTACATCATCAGGAAGAAGTCTGACAAAGAAAGATAATATATAATAGCATTAGATGAGAGGAAGATGCCACTACTGGTAGGAGGATCTATTCTCAAACCTCACATCTAGGTCACATGACTTCTTCAGGGCCCATGCCCCAGGTAAGTAGGTAAGTCATGTTGATTCCCTGCATTTTCATCTTGATTTCTCATAATAGTTTACATTCATTTCATTTTCATTTTTCTCTACTTGCATATCGATTCCATGCTTAGTTTAGAAGTTTTTGAAAAAATGTCAAAATTTTCTTTTTCTAGCTTAGTTGGTTTTGATTATGATCATATGAGAACAAGGATGAGTAGGCCATCCTGCACTTGACAGTTTCATGTTTTCTTGTAGGCACAGGTCTACCAATATATGTTGTGGTTCTCATGCACTCTATGACAACCACATCTCCCCAAGTAGGAGCCCGATGTTATCCACATTTTGTGGATAACTAAGGTGATTATGTCTCAAGGCCCTCATGTTGCAAATATGGAGTGTCGAGAGATTACATGACCAATAGTACCCTTTTGCACAAATGGAAACCCCTCTTACCACCACATATGGTCACATATTTCTAGATGGCATGCACCACATCAGCTGGCTTCCCGAAGATAGTGGGCCTTGCTCCATGAGGTACAAGTCAGTATTATGGTGAGCATCATTTCAATATTTAATCCAATTGAGTATGTTTCATTTCTCTTGTATCCAAGTTCAACTGACCACTCCAAACACTTAGCTTATTTTCTATCATTCGCAACCGCGGGTTCGCGGGTTCACAAAAGTTCCCAAATCATAATTTCTCCCATTTGTCCCCGCCACCTTCGTTCTTTTCTCAATATGCATTTAGTATGGTTTAATGCTAATAACTCATCATGCAGGTTTCGTAAATATCATCATTAATAGGCGAAGGGCTCGAGGAGATTTCTAATTAAATTGCATTAAATCATGGTTTGCCAAAGATTATATTATTGTTATCTCTCTCAAGTGCTCATTTCAAATATTATCTGTATTAAAAGAACACTCTCGTCAACTTATGCCCGCAACATCTCAACAACAATTCTGTGGTGATACTTTGAATATTTTTTGGTGTGAGGACCAGACATTTCAGTGGTCTAGAGTGTATTCTTACTATTCATCCCCTTCTAGTCGGAAGGAAGTGAACTGGACATCAAAAATTGCTCATGCAGGGTGTGTCCCTGAGGTTTTTAGCTACAAGGAACTAGTTGCATGGTGTGTTGAGAAATACATACCGAGTCAGTGGATTATTCAACTTCAAGACCATTCTCCCACCTTTCTGACCATTCTCCCAGCTTTCTTTCACCTCAAGTGTTTCGTAAGATGTTGAAGCTCCCTAAGCCAACACTTACCTTCAAAGAAGAGGATTGCAGGGATTTCCTGAAAAAGCATGACAACAACCTGGACCTCTTGCCTGAGTTCTTGGAGAATCCCATGGTTTTCCCAGAAGGCATTACCAGGTTACAGGTCGACTCATTCAAAAACCCCTTTCAGGAAATTGCTTTGTTGTTTACCAGACTGACAGGACAAGAAAGTACCATCAACATTTCCCGCATGATTCTTTATATATTATATTTTACAGTAAAAAAGAAAGCTATTTTCGATTGGGGAAAATTGATTTCCATTGAAATCTCCTCCCACTTTTCACAGTACAAAAAAGACAAGAAATTCTTTATGGCTTCTTATTTGGTGTTTGCAATAACATTTTGTTGTGAATTTCCAAGATTGTCTATCTATAAGAAGGTGAACTATGAACTTGACCCAGTTACCTTCTGGTACCAAGAATTGGGGAGACACAAGGATTCCTTACATTTTTATGAAGTTCACAATTATTTTGTTTCAGTTTTTAAAGGACTATTGTTTGTAAAAGATACCCCCAGAATATCCGACCAGGAAAATAAATCCTTGGATAAAAAGGGGACGTTGGAGCAAATGGAAAATCACAATGTTATTAGGTTTTTCAGTTCCAATGAAAATCCCTCCTTTCTTCCATACCATGTATCTGATAATTTTTTTATCATGGAAGTATCAAGGAAGTATAATTTATGGCTTCACTTTTTCCATGAGAAACGGAAAAAACAATTCATACCATTGCCTTGGAAAATTGGAGACTTTATATTCATGAATTTAAACAAAATTGATGAATTTGTGAACCATTTCCACAAAGTGAATCTGAAATATGCTGAAAGGATAAAGGGGTTTGACCCTAACGGAATTTTTGTGGAGCATATGCTAGCAGTAGGATTTAACAATTCATTTGTTCATATTGTTCTAAGTGAAGAAGAAGATAATAATTTAGGTGCTCCTTCTCACAATGTTGGTGACTTGGAAATGGTACTTAGTACGAATGAGTTTTACAAGAAGAAAGGAAAGGGTCCCAGCGAGAAGAGTGCCCAGTCCCAACTTGTTACTCATAAAACTACAACATCTCAGAGAAATGCTCCAATGGCCCACCCATATATAAAAGTTACCAACAGTATTTCAGGTGATGGAGGAGAAAAGAATCCCCCTCCAGGAAAAATTGAGAGCTTACATAAGCTTCCTCTGAGAAAAAAGAGGAAAAACGTTGTGCAAGAGCAAGAAGACCAATGCATAGAGAGTGACATCAATAGCTTTTGCCTTAAAGATATGGAGCTTGAAGCGGATATCGAAAAAATTATTCCCAACATTGATCAACCGTGAAATACGGTCCATCAGAATTCATCATTGGAAATCATTGAGAATGAGACCTTTAATGAAGAAGATTCATTTATTTTCAGAGCGTTGTCTTTGACAGGGAATCCAAGAAATTGATTACTGAAAAAGGTGATGTGAAGAATAAAAAAGGGAAATATCATTCAGACGTTGAACTAAGAGATATATGACCTTCCCATATTTCTAAAATTCACTAAGCAACCAGGGATGATCTAGATGACTCCATTGGTGGTCTTGAAGCGGAAAACATGAAATTGAAAGAAAGGATCAAGGAACTGGAAGATGCCTTAATGCTTCTTCCACTTCTTTCTAGTCCTTTGACAATAGTCAGACCCACCACACCCGCTGCTAAATTGAAAGGATCTTCAAGCTTACTTACATCAGGCAAAAGCTATGTAGAAAAAAACATTAAGAAAATAATGGCATTAATCACAGAGGCATGGAAAATTTTGAAAAACATTTCTTCTTTTTGCTCGAGGGCACATTCCTTCCATGAGTATTTGAAAGTCGACCTAAAGAATGAACAAGGTTTTTACCTTGATGATGTACTTGTTGGACACACCTACCACACTTAGAAGGGGGGTGAATGAGTGTGGGGATCTTTTTCCCAAAACTTCCCTCTTACACAAAAATCCTTAGTTAACATTCAACATTTGATCATTACTCATTGTTTTCATTTATAATTAGTTAGATGTGAATACATATCAACAAAATATATCAGCAACATATCATCAATAAATCATCTCCACAAGGAACACAAAGAACACAAGATGTATGTACAATTTTTCTTTTTACTATGGACTTCAATCCGGGGGTTTTTCAGCAACAACTGAATAGAGTACAACTGTACAAGAGCACCAGCTCTATATGCAAGACTCATCTTACATTCTCAGCACCAACTGATATGAGGCAACAATCCTCAACAAATATCAATCTGTCAACATAAACAAGTGCATCAACCATGCACCAACCTCTTCCAAACAACCTGTGCACGTAATCAGCACATTTACCATGAAACAAGTGCGTGTCAACCAGCACTTGAGGTATATACCAATCGTGTGTCCAAATACTGTCAGTATGTTACCAACGAAAATGTCAACTATACACCTCATGTAATGTGCGTCAACTCATCATCAGGCGCTTGTCTCAGCCCTTGACTATTTTGGATTAACAATACAGCAGAAATGAAAATCTAGCAACTTTGTACTGTAATGAATAAAGATCTGAAACTGATACAAAATTTTTCTTTTTGTGTTTTATGCAATTCCTCCATTTTCACCACTTGGAACCTCTTAAGAAGTTATAGCAAAATGGCATACCTTCTTGAATTGGATTATTACGGAAGCGACCTTGTAGAACATGGACCACAAAATATTTGTTGAATTGATATAAAACTATTACACAACATGCTACATCATATACCCTAATCAACACAATTTGTCTCACTTAATTTGGATCTCTCTGTTATGAAGACGTTATGGCGTTTTTACCCGAAACTTGTTTTGACTAGTTCGGGACTAGCCACAAACCTTATTTTCCACCGAGTGTAACTCCCCAAAATACAATGACCCACAAGATTAATTGTTTATCAAAGATACTTGGGTATGTTTTCTCAATGGCATAGCAATTTCACAGGATCTGAATCATTATAGAAAAAGCGTTATAGTGAAAATGGTGAGATGACACCTTAAATAACATACATTAGAAAGCATCATCAAAGGGTATTCCTTCAATTCCAGCCCTCTTTTCTTCACCTTCTGAAATTAGGCTTATATATCCTTGGTTACCTTATTCCACCTATATATCTTCAATATGCTCAAGTGTTTCCACACACCAAAAGTAACAAAATTCTCACAAAAAGCTCTCCATCAATACTCCAAAGATATTCTCACAAAGAAGCTCTCCATTGATCACAAAAGGATGATCTGGAGACCATCACTATCTTATTTATACTTTCATCCTCTAGGTCCTTAACCCATTTCTAGGTCCCTTAACCTATTTTCTTTATTTTAGGGTTAACCACTTTCTATAAATAGAAAGTTCTCCAATGCTATCATTTAAATATTCCTTCTTGATTTTGTCACCTTACTTTATCATTTCTTGGATTTGTCACTTCTCTTGATTATTTAAATAATCCACCTTGACTGTCCACCTTACTTTATCATTAAATAACGATTTCTTCTTTGGGTCCACATAACCCATTTCTAGGTCCTTAACCTATTTTTCCTTATTTTAGGGTTAACCACTTTCCATAAATATTCCTTCTTGATTTTGTCACCTTACTTTATCATTTCTTGATTTTTGTCACTTCTATTTATTATTTAAATAATCCATGACTTTGTCACTTTTACTTTGTCATTTAAATAATGATTTCTTCTTTAGATCTTTGACTTCTTTGACCTTGAGGGGCTTCAAGCCTTCATGTGAGGGGTCCTTCATCTTCATAAGGCCATCTCAAACCATGAGGAGTTTATGTAGTACATTCCACATACCACCCGAAATGGAATGACAAGCACTATCCATCTAGTATAGTTTCACCAACAATTTCCTTGATCTTCATCTCATTTATTCCACATACAAGCATGGGTCCTCCAACCATTCTTCTAGGATAACTTCGATCCACAATCGTCTTCCCGTGAGGGGCTTCACCATAAGGGGACCACTTTGGAGTTCATCCATTTATTGCACCTTATTAATCATGATAAGACAATAATGAGAGCATGGGTCCTCCAACCATTCTTCTAGGACCAACTCAATCCATAAAGCATCTTCCCATGAGGGGCTTTCACCATAAAGGGGACCACTTTGGAGTTCATCCATTTTGTGTACCTTATCAATCATGATAAGACAATAATGGAGTGTATATATATATTTCTAACAATTCATCGCCTACCAATGAAACCATCCCGATCCATCTTCATCATGTATCAATGACAACTCATTGATCCATCTTCATCATATCAATGACGGCTGTTGACCCATCTTTATCTATGCATTCTCATCAAGGACAATACATATTATATTACATCAATCATCAATCAATCAATCCTTTGACATCCAATAAATCCTTGACATCAATCAATCCGTCATTGGCATCAATGACAGCATGATGCAACAATCTCCCATGGCATTGATTGCAATACCAGCATTTGATGTCAACACCAATTACCAATTATTGATGTCAACATGTAGATGGGGCATATACCATCAATGAGATCAATGGTATCTCTCCCCATCAATAAAAATCAATTACATCAATGTGATTAACTCCCCAGGCATCAATGGCAATAGGACATTCTCATCTTGGGGCTGTCCCTTACTTGAACTCTCATTGGGGCTACTCCCCTATCTAAATGCCTTTGATATTCCTCTGAATAATCTCTCCCCTTTTGAACAAGGGATATCCTTCTGATGTAATCTTTGAGAGATACATCGAACATACTCCCCACAGGCCATTGCTCCCCACGAAGTTAACTTGCTCTAATATAACAATAGCTTCCAAGTCACGAGGGCTCTTTTCTAGAGTTATTATGCATCGATAAATATCTCCTCCTAGAGATCGGAAGAAGAGATGGAATCCCCTATGGGTATGTCTCCCCTATATTTTACATAAGATGAACATTGTGATACCATATAATGATTCTTGGACTGTTCATGCATCAGACTCATGCCATACCAAGCATCATGAGCAAAATATGTCAACAATGAAATAAAGAATCATGAAATATAAAACCAAGGTACATCACATTGCAAAATGTTGTTTGAATCATGCACAATACCCCGTATTACATCAACCATGTACATCAACATCATCAATGTGCTGAATTAATCATCCATGGAATGTATCAAGAATATGCCTTTATCAACATGCCAACATGTGCATCTACCAATCTTCCAACCATGTGCATCCACCAAAATACCAACCATGTGCATCTATGGCAATGCCAAACCAGTAATAGTATCACTCTGATATGTCTCCATCATGAATAAAGTGCCACTGATCGTAATATCTCAAACCAGTACCAATTGTTGGCCATTGTCAAAATTAACCAATGGTGTGGTATCATCAAGCATATGCCATCTGTAGGTGTACCAAACATGTACATTACCATGCACAAACACCACAAAATGATGAATCCCGTATATGTACGCCAAATCCTCCATAAAACGTAACCAATCAAGCTGCTGGTAGGTGTCTCTTCCAATGTACATGAAAAGTACCAATCATTACATCAACTATGGATCAACAATGATGTACAACATGATCACCTCATCAACTCACCAACCATATGTCTCAACTATGTATCCCAATCCATGTAAAGTAAAACACCATGATATCAACATGTAAAGCAATAATACATCATAAGATATACCAGACATGTATACCACCATCAACATCAAAAAAATGGTTAATCAGTAGGATCGGCACATCAATCCATACTCTTGGGTTGGTGCCGGCAATGTTTTTTTTTAATACCATTGTGTGATCTCACACCATGAAGAGCTACGTAGCCAAATGAGTGTATTAGGAACGCATGATAAACAGTAATGGGATACTATGATATAGAGTTATACCATCACATCAAACTCCAAATACATGTGCATTGCCTTTCAGGCTTTACAACACATGCCTTGACCCTATTTTTAACTAAGTGCGTAATACGGCTATTCAAGTTCGACTTTACATATGCATGTGGGCGACACCAATCACCAGCGTGTGCCTTAGTAGATGACACCTTTTGTGCTTCCTTCGGTCTTTCATTAAGTCACGGTTGCTCATCTTCTTCAACCACTTATGTATATGACCCTTCTCCTCGGAACTTGAGCTCGAGCATCCATGTTCTTTCAAAATATATCTCCCTTTCTTACTTCATTCAGCTAACCTAGCCGTACATGTGAGTCCTCATCATGGACTTTCTTCTTGTGTTCCGGCACTCCACGGGATTTGTGGCCAAATCCACTTCTGTTTATGGCATCTCATAAAGGATTACAGTGAACAACAATATGTCCTACTTGATGCATCTCCAACACCTTTTGGTGTTGTAGAATCTTCCATTATCTCTCCTTTTCATGGACTTACATTCAAAATATTTGTGACCATATCCGTACATGAATAACAATGCCCATGAAAGAAATACTTTCATACCTTTCTTTGGTGTCCCAAAGTGGCTTCTTGATGTCTTCCTTGCTTTATTGCTTTTGAAATTTTCTTTGCCTTGTGTAGATGGTTTTCTTTGTAACGTGTCTTCCTTTCTTTGATGGACTTACCTCATGCTTCTTTGAGTTAGCTTGCTTCAACATGTATCTTCTCCTTTGTGTCAAGACCTGATTTATTACATGGTGATCTTTTGACTTTCAATATCTCATCCAAGATTCTGAGCTATTCAAGAATTTGTTTGACTTCTCATTCTTTCTAAGGTCGGCAATTTCAGCTTCTGAAAACACAATATGACTCTTCTTTTTCATTTTATTTGAATCTTCAATAGTTCCTCTATTATTTTGGCTTCTTCAATTTGGGTCTTGAGATGGACAATGGTTTTCAAAACTTTTGCTAATCATCTTCTACATTTATATCTTCTTTTCATTCTTAGGTCTTGTGATCTCTTCTTCCTTTTCTTCTAATTTAGAACTCTCTTCTTGTTCTTTGAGCATTCCCTTTAACTTCAATATGTACCTTTGACTCCTCTAAGAAACTTCTTTAGTGTTATCCGAAAGATAGTTATAGTGTGTATAAAATGAGTGCTCCTATACATGTATAAACCCTCTTCGGTTTCCTTTTGAAGTTCTAATAGATTTTCTTTGTTGCTCATGGGATAACTATCATCAAACTACACAAACTTTTCTAGATCATCTTCTTCACTTGAGAAAAATTCAACATCATCACACTTTGGATCAGTACGTCAAAGAATCTTGGAATTCTTTACCCTTCAATATCTTCCTTCTTGCCCGACACCATCACATGATTTTTTTTTTTTCCTTCATTTGAAATGTCTTCAAGATCTTCCTTTGTGCTATCATTACTTGATTCTTTATCTTCATTTGAAATTTTTTCTTGATCACATTTAGAAATAATGCATTCAATATTTTTTTGATGATTCTTTTCTTTGATGATCTTGATGGGGTTGTCTTCAATTTCTTCCTTCTCCCTTCTTTCTTTGATATGTATCCTCTAGCTTTAGCCATAGATCATGGGACAATGCACTTACACAAAGGATCTATGGCTAAATATAGAACTTGAGAGTCCATTGAATATGGTTTTTGAGATCCAATGCATCATTCTTTCCTTCCCTTTGAGCTACAAACTTTGACTTTAATTCTTCATGGGAACATATCCCTCCCGATGGTTGCTTCAAATATAGCTTCTCCATTGTCTTCAAATATAATCCTCATCTCTATTCTCCAAGTGGAATAGTTTCCCTCATCAAGAGTTGGAACTTCATCATCCATTTGTGTCTATGGATCTCCTTCAATCTTGTTAAGGCTTGTAGTGAAGGTCATCTCTGATATTAATTGTTGGACACACCTACCACACTTAGAGGGGGTGAATGAGTGTGGGGGATCTTTTTTTCCCAAAACTTCCCTCTTACAAAAAACTCCTTAGTTAACATTCAAAGAATTTGATCATTAATCATTGTTGTAATTTATAATCGGTTAGATGTGAGTACATATCAGCAACATATCATCAACAAATCATCCACAAGGAACACAAATAACACAAGATATGTACAATTTTTTCTTCTTATTATGGACTCCAATCTAGGGGTTTTGCTTAACAAGCCCCGAATAGAGGTACAACTCTACAAGAGAACCATCTCTATATACAAGACTCAACTTAAATTCTCAACAACAAAGCGATGCTGAGGCAATAATCCTCAGCAAATATCATCTTGTACAACAAACAAGTGCATCCAACCAATACCAACCTCTGTAGAAAAACACAGTAATCAGCTTTTGTACCATAAACAAGTGCAGCCTACGTAACAATGTACCAGGTACATACAAATCATGTGTCAAATACTCATCAATATGTACCAACATCATCAACTATACACCTCGTAAATGTGGCAACTCATCAATGCCTTGTCTCAACCATGACTAGTTTTGGATTAGTCAACAACTAACTTGAAATAATCATAGAATTTGTACCTATAATGAATAAACATCTAAAACTTATACACAATTTTATTCAATATGTTTATGAAATTCCTCAGATGGCACTACTTGGAACCTCTCGAGAAAGGAGTTATAAGCGAGTAATACCTTGCTAAATTCTGGATTTGTAGAGAATGGACCGCACAAAATATTCTTTGAATTGATCTGAAACTATTACACAACATACATCATGTACCCTAACCAAAGGCATTTGGTATCACTTAATTTGGATCTTTTATGAAGATGTTATGATGTTTTTACACACCTATTTTGACTAGTTCCGGGACTAGCCACAAACCTTATTTTTTCATAGGTGTAACTCCCCAATTTCTGATGACCCACAAGATAAATTGTTTACCACAGGATACTTGGGTATGTTTTCTCAATGGCATAGAAATTTCCTGGTCTGAATCATTATAGAAAATTTATAGAAAATGGTGGGGTGACTTGTAAATAACATACCTCAGAAGCATCATCAAAAGAATTTATCCTCCCTTCAATTCCAACCCTCTTTTATTCACCTTCCTTCTGAAATTAGGCTTAGATATCCTTGGTTTACCTCAGGTCACCTATAGATCTTCAATATTCTCAAGTGTTCCACACAAAATTCTCAAGAAATCTCCCTCACAAGAAGCTCTCCATCAATGCTCAAAATAATATATTCTCACAAAGGAAGCTCTCCATTGATCCACAAAGGATGATCTACAGACCATCACTATCTTATTTATACTTTTCATCTATAGATTAAACCCAACCCATTTTTAGGTCCTTAGCTTACATTTCAATGGTCTCTTAACCTATTTTTCCTTATTTTTGGGTTAACCACTTTCTATAAATGAAAAGTTCTCAATACTTTATCATTTAAAATATTCTTCTTGATTTTGTGCATACTTTATCATTTCTTGATTTTGTCACTTCTCTTGATTATTTAAATAATCCACCTTGACTTTGTCACCTTACTTTATCATTTAAATAATTATTTCTTCTTTTAGGTCCTTAACCTATTTTCCTTATTTTTAGGTTGCTCCCACTTTCCATAAATATTCTTCTTGATTTTGTCACCTTACTTTTATCATTTCTTGATTTTGTCACTTCTCTAAATATTATTTAAATAATCCACTTATGAGCTTTGTCACTTTACTTTGTCATTTAAGAATGATTTCTTCTTTTAGGTCACTTTGACTTCTTTGACCTTAGGGCTTCAAGCCTTCATGTGGGGGTCCTTCATCTTCATAAGGCCATAAATCTCAAACCATGAGGAGTTATGTGACATTCCACATACCACTGGAAATGGAATGATAAGCACTATCCATCTATTTCATGATCTTCATCGTGTCTCAGTCTTCAATCCACAAAGCGTCCTCAGTGGGGCTTTCACCATAAGGGGACCACTTTGAAGGTCATCAATTGTGCACCTTATCAATCCTGACAAGACAATAATGAGAGAAAGGATCCTCCAACCATTCTTCTAGGATAAACTCAATCCACAAAGTGTATTCCAGTGAGGTATTTCACCATAAAGGGACCACCTTGGATTTCATCCATTTGTGCACATATCCAATAATGATCAAGACAATAATGAGTCATATATACATTTTTTCAACAATGAATCATATACCAATGAAACCACATCGATCCATCTTCATCATGTATCAGCTGACAACTCATTGATCCATCTTCATCTAATTCCATCAAAGGACAATACATGATATATTACATCAATAATCAATCAATCAATCCTTTGACATCAATCAATCAAACCATTGGCATCAATGACAACATGATCAACAGGTACCTACCCAACTGAGTAAACTTTCTAACATGAGGGAACTAAGGAGAAGAGAGGAGGATCTTCCCTTCCCAAGATGGATAAAACAGTTGAACATGTGATGGAAATAAAAGATAAAAAACTTGAATGAAAGAGTATTATTTCCCAAGCGTGCGAAACTCCAAGCTATATCAAGGAGAGAAGATTTATTCAAAAGACTCATGGAGGTAGACTTAGACTGAATCACTAACGAAGTCCAAGATCCCGAATTAATCCTCAACTCATTGTTCTTGACAAAGGCTTAGCGGTTCATTGAACAAGTTGAGATTTTTAAAGGTTGTTAGTTGAAAGGTTCTATGGTATACTTGAATGTGATGAGGATGACATAGGCTTGATTGGATAGTGGAATACTCTGTGAAAAATCAATACATTGAAGAAGAATTGCATGGAATTTCCCTTGATCTGAGACTTGGAGGGCGAGCTATTCAACATCAAAATCCAACATGATATCAATGTGGCACCAATGAAAAAATTATATATTGAAGAATGGTTTAATAAAGCAATCGACAAATTGACCAGTGAGAAATGGTTAGAGGCAGGTTCTGTGTCGTTAATGAAGACAATAAAAGGACACCAACAAACAAGTGAAGATATGAGTTACCATCATAGTAAGTTTATGTTGATCACATATTTCTCTCTTTATCAGTTCCTTCATCCAAATACTCCACTTCTATTGAATGAAAGGTTTTAACGAATTAGGTAACATCTCTTTTCTTCCTTGAGGATCTTATTTTTCTTTTACCACCCATTATCCTCCTTCTAAAGCTTAATTTTTTGTTTATATTTTCTTTATGGTCAGGGGGAGCCCCAATCCCGATCTTTTAATACAAAGCATGCTAAATTTCAAAGAATATGTGACAGACTATATATTTTAGAAATTTCAATAGAGCTATTTCGGGATCAGTTTTGGTGGTGTTTTATAACTCTGAGTTTGAGTATAAAGTATTTGAGATTAATTTGTCATTATCTTTATTTGAGTTTCTCATGTTTCCACTCTGTTAAAATTATCTTATGCATGTGGATCATTTTCTTTTTATTTTATGTGATCATAAATCTTTATCTTAAACTATGATGGATGTGAGGAAATTTTGCTCATTTGCTTTAAATGTGTGAATGTGCTTGGTTCTTGGTCATTTCTCGGGAACTTTATTTAAAAATAAAAATAAAAACATTTTCCTTTTATCTTTCTTATAATCTTTATATTTCTTTGAATAACACGATGGATACACTTAAAGTCCCATTACGATATCTAGAATCAAAATTCTTAAAGTAAAGAAATTACCACCTCTATAAAAACATAGGGATTTACATCCTCATTGAGTTTTCATTTTGATCTGTAATGGTTTAAGATTCAAAATTTTGCTTAACCATCTTGGGAATGAGCTGAAATTTGGAGACACAGTTTTAGCATTTTAAAAGATATATGACTTTTCCCTAGGATGATCAACCCCACATAGAAATTGGATTGAACAACCGATTGAAGCATTTTACATCAGCTATACAATATGGTAATAACAAAGCCGATACTCGAGAAAGTTAGAAATTTCCCTGAGATCTTAGTCAAGAAGAAGAGAAATCCCTCTGAGAGGCAGAGGAGAGATGAGTGACAAGATAGAAGAAACCAAAGGCTAGCTAGAGAGACACAATGACAAGGTTAGGATTGAAACTAGACAAATACAAAGGACACATTACAGTAAAGCGAGCAACTCTATTCTAGGAGGTGAAAATAATATTCCTGCAATCTCTCTGGATATGGCAGAGAGAAATGAACAACCACGAGACGCGCATAATGGGGAGAGACAAGGTGGTGGAATAGATGTTGCAAGAAATAAAGAAAACCTAAGGTTTGAAAATAGAAGAAGAGTAAGAGATTCTATTTTGAATATTCTAGGTGAGAAAAATGATCTCCCTTTTCTCCCTAAAGGAACCTTAAAGGAATTTTTTGGATATGGAACAATCAATGCAAAGAGGCATTTGCGTTTATTTCTTGATGTTTGTGATTTTCGTCGTGTTGAGTATGGCGATGTCATGGTAAGGTTATTTTGCAAACCTTATTAGGAAGAAAATATGAATGGTGTATAACATTACCTAGTAGATCAATTTGCTCATTTAATGACCTTGAATCCATGTTCCTAACTATGTTCACCCCTACAATTTCTTATCATACCCTTCTCACAGATTTCACCCAGATTGGTTTGAGGAAGAATGAAAGAATATGATATTTTGTCGGGGTTAATAAAACCCAGGTAAGATTCGAGGTAAAAGGCTGAATGGCCAGTCCAATCTGATTGTTGGTTGTGGAGTTTGGTTATATTCCTGATTCATAGGTCATTGTTTTGATCCGTGTTTATACCCCATGAATATTTTACACTCTGGAAGAATGTACAATCCTCCCGTGGGGAGTGGGGATTCCCCTCTTGTGGGATCACACGGGGGAAAGTGGGCCCCAGAGGAGTTGAGGGAAATCCTTCAAGGAGAAAAATTGCCTTGTAAATGTATATTGTAATTTCATAGTAATTGCAGAGCCGTTCAATGCTCGTTCCACCAGTATATGTGATGCAAAGTTATGTTAGGGTTTTTTCCTAGAAACCACCTCTTTTATAGGGAAATGTATTTTGGCTATGTATCATTACGAATATTGTATTACAGATAGGAGATTGTGAGAGAAAGAAGAGATTCTGATGGGTGTGTTGTGAGTTGTATCCCTTCATTTTAGTGGATAATAATAATAAGAAGGACACGAAATTTATTTGGTGGGCCATTAGCCCACATTGGGTGAACCACATATATCTATGTCTCTATTGTATTGTGTATCTTATATGTGTTTTATTTATCCATTTTGTTTTTATTTTATTGATCCACGATCTACATTTTTCTAATGCTAGTTTTTTATAAGTATGCAATACCCCCGAATATGAAATATGATATCAAAGCATCCCAAATGGATACCTTGGAGGGAGGAAATGACTAAAGTCATATGAGATGGAAGAAATTATGATTGAAACGTGTGACCTAAAATTATCTTGGGAGCGACAAAGGAAACTAGGAGGATTAACTATTCATAATCAAGGAGCCTCTTGCTAAAAAAAGAATGAATAATTCAAGCCACGATTGTCTCAAAACCAAACGATTGGAGGAGAATTTTTCAAGGGGACCATACCAAATGTAAGTTAGACCACAATGGCGGAAAAAGAAACAAGAAAAGAGGTGAAATTACCTGGATGAATGGGAACGCTATCAAGAAAATGAAGAACACGATAACTAGACTAAGAAGGGGGGATAATTATGTGTAAAATCCAAGAATGTCGGTCCCAGAGAAAAGAATCCTCCCAAGCGAGTGAGGTTTGAAAACAAGGATAATCCAAAAATACCAAGAGTTCCCATTACTCCAAATACGGTTGTTCTGGATGATGTATATGACGAGCAAATGGTTGAGCAAGAAAATTATTTCTCACCTGATGAAAGTTATAAAACTATACATATGGACGGATGCGAGACGTCCATGTATATATTTAAATGACAACAACCCCAACTTGAAAGAGAATGTATCCCATACACAAGCATTTGTAAATAAATGTAATAATAAAAATGATTTAGAAAGGAAAAAGAAAAAGAAAAACAAATGAAAAGAGTGAATGAGAAATTGATGGATAGCGTTAGAAATAAGAAGAAACATATGACGTCAAACTTCGTGCAGATGACATACAATATTGTAAAGGATTTAAGCAAGTGGGATAACTTCTGCTTGGCACAAAAGAAGTAGTGAAGATTCCCAACAAAAGGAAAACATATTGATATTGTTGGATGATTCATCTTAGAAAGAAGAAGTTGTTGTTACCAATTCAAGTAAAGCCAGAACGAGTCAAATTCCAAGCTTATAGGTGAAAGTATATATGCAATTGTTTCTAGAAAAGTATATATATTATGAAGTTGGTGAAAGTATATATACAATTGATTCTAGAAAGGTACCGACCTATGGAGAAATCAAGGAATTTTATGCATGGATCACTATGGCCCCCCATATTATTAAAATTTTAAATATTATTGTGGTGGACCTTCCCTCACGACATATGGATTTGTCTTAGGAAGATATTGGTCATCCATGATCGGGGGATATATATTGAATGATGGAAGTTGCATGATACTTCCGGAAAAGAAGGAGAAATGAATAAGGTGCCTTATGGACAAAATTCTCTCCTTGAAAAGAAAGATAATGAGCTAATGGAAGATTATATAAATGATTGTATTGGAAACTATGCCATCCTAGACATCCTAGACATGGAACATAGTGAAATCCTAGAACAAGTACAATACATGGAGAATAAAGAGTATCTATTTGAAGGTTATTGGAGGATGTCATTCGATGGGGCTTGCTCATGTTATGGGAGTGGAGTTGGAATTTTCCTTATAAACCCATAAAATATTTTGCATCCACATGCTATCAAACTTGAACTTTCATGTACTAATAATGAGGTAGAATATGAAGTTTTGATTCAAGGGATGATTCTTGCACAATAAATGAAGATATAACATCTAATTGTGACTGGTGACTCCGAGTTGGTGATTAATCGGGTCACCTAGAATTATAAAATCAAGAAGGAAATATTCAAGTTATATTTCAAAGAGAGTTAATGAATTGATGAAATTTTCCAGTTCTTTCAACATTTCCTTCATTCAAGGGACAAGAATCGGAAGGAAGATTCATTGGATTTGGTGGCCTCATTGTCAAAACCGGATGATATTCAAATCAAAACATATTTTCAATTAGAAAGATCATTTTGACCTTATGTACCTGATAACATGGAATATTTGAAAGTGTTTGAGAATGATGAGCAGGTTGGAAATTTTTGTTGAGCGATGATGAGAACAATCACATATTGTCCCTAAATATTGTATATAATTTGAGTCTCTTTTTACGAAATATGATCATGCTAAGAATATTTTTGAAGAAGTTTCAGTTCGAAAGGTGCAAGAAACAAGAAAGGCCAATATTGGAATTGACAGTTCCCCAAAATATGTCCATTTGAAATTGTACCATTGAAGAAATTGACCAATATGTTACATTGTTTGGGAAATAATATCTTGATGTGTTCACATGGACCCTATGATGATTTGAAAGCTTATGATAAAAATATATTCCAACACATCATTCATTTGAGATAAGAAGCAAAGCCTCTCAAGCAAAAAATACGGATGATGAACCCAAAATTGAAACCTCTGGTAAATATTGAATTGGATAAGTTAAAGAAGGCTGGAATAATATATTGGAATCTAGGTACAGTTTGTCAAACCACAATGATAGTAAGAAAGAAGGCTAGAGAAATCAGACTGTGTGTGGAATTTAGAAGATCTTAACAAAGCAAGTGTAAAGGATAAATATCCTTTACCTAACATGAATTTTCTTCTCCAGCAAGTCACTTAAGGATTGATATGCATGTCCATGTTGGATGGTTTAGTTCTGAGAAATGTCAAGTCTGGTTGTTGAAGAAAGAGCAAAGACATCATTCATCACACCTTGGGAGACATATGCATATGTCGGCATGCCATTTGGTTTTAATTAATGTTGGGGCCACATTTCAGAGGGCCATGAATCATGCATTTAGTGGGTTGATAGGAAAATTCATGGAAGATTATCAATATGACTTAACAGTACATTTCAAAAACAAGGGGTGATTATATCCATCACTTGAGAAAAAATTTTGACAGATGCATATTATATGGTGTCTCACTAAATCCAAAGAAATTCCTATTCGTTGTAGCAAAGGAAAACTATTGGGTCACATTGTGTACAAGGAAGGAATTTATATAGATCCAGAAAGAGTTAAAGAAATAAATGGAATTCAACCATCCATCATCTAAGAAAAGAGTTCAATCGTTTTTTCGACAAGATCAATTTTTTTCACGAGATTTGTCCTCGACTATGAAAGTATTGTGAAGCAGATCAATCTATTGTTGAAAAGGGACAAAAGGTTTGAATGGACAAGATACTCAAGCTTTAAATAATATCAAAGGAGTAATCACCACAGCTCCAATCCTTATTAGTCTTGATTTTCAAGGGATTTCATCATCTACTTGTTCGCTACATAAATAGTTATTGCATTTTTTATTACTCAGAGGAATACCAAAGGTGAAGAACTCCCAATCAGTGTCATGAGAAAAACCCTTCATGATTATCAATTGAGGTATTCAGAATTGGAAAAGCAAGCCTTGGATCTTGTGAAAGCAGTGGCAGACTTTCAGAAGTACATACTAAATTCTCATGTCATTGCTTATGTTCCATCATCGCTAGTGAATATTATTTTGAATCAACAATTAAGAGAGGGAAAATGGGTGAAACTGGCTAGAAAAGATCTAAGAATATGATATTGAAATTAAACCTTTAAAGGATGTCAAACGATAAGGTTTATGCAATCTCTTGTGAATAATTGATTTATTGGATGGAATGATTTCAATTTCAGTAAGAGAATCATTGGTTGATTTAGAATGGTACGGAGACATTGTATTTTACTTAAGGTCTAGCAAATTTCCGGTCACCATGAACCCTAAAGAGTGAAGAACATTGAATATTAAGGCAAATCAATATGTGATAATTGTTGATATACTATTCAGAAGGAACTATGATGGTATACTACTGTGTGATGAAAACACAGCCCAAGAACTAATGAGAGAATTCCATGAAGGGATATGTGTGGTGGAAATTTTGCACCTAGTACAACCGCCCACAAGATAATAAGAGTTGGATTTTATTGTCCATCAGTTTAGGAGACTCATATGCCACAATAAGGAAGTGTGTATCATACCAGTAGTTTTCAGTGAAAATGAAAAGGTATGATGTCGTTACAACCCATAGTGTAGAACAACCATTCTCCCAATGGGGACTTGATGTGCTTTGGCCAATTAATCCAAATTCAAGAAAGGGACATATGTACATTCTCACGCTATATATTATTTCCGCGAAGTGGCCAGAAACAGTGGCATAAAAAAGGGATGGTTTTGAAGAGTTAATTAAGTTCCTCGAAGATAATATTCTATCAAGATTTGGTGTCCCAAATAAATTTATTACTCATAATGGTTTGATTTCCATCAGTTCAAAGTTTACAGAATTCTGTGGAGAATATGGAATCAAACTATTATCTACAAGGAAATGGTCTCGTGGGAATGTAAATAGACACTCATTCATATTTGAAGAAGACCATTGACAAGAACCAAATAAATTGGCACTTAAAGTTGACTAATGCATTGTAGGCAAGAAAAATGACTCCAAAGGATAGCATTGGGATGTCCCCATTGTTATCACATATCATGGTATGGGGTGTTTTCCCCATTGGGTTTGTCCCTTGGGTGGAAAAATGCAAAGAGTAGGGTTAAAAACCCACTAAATGGCATTTATCCTAAGTCCATCGAAGTGATGTGACCATTTGGTGTGTTGTGCTAGGACGCGCACAAATCTGGGCAACTAGGATTAGCGTGCCTCAGATCGACGGTCCATTTGGCGATATCGAGGCCTCAACATGCGCGGTCATTAAAAGGTAAAGTGGGACGAACGGGATTCGGAAGGAATCAAAAGCCGCTTTTGAGAAACCCCGATGTGCACATGCCCTATCCCAAGCCGACCATTGGTCGCTCCACAACCATCCCACGGATAACTGTCCTCCATTCCATCTATCTACTATGTCTGTCACATCCATCGCTCCCCTTTCATTCCCTCACACATATCCTCCTCTCACTATCCCACTTGTCACCTCTCCCCTTCTCATATCCCGCCAACTGTGCCACCTCATCTTTCACCTGTGTCACCCCCACAACTTCTTACCAGTTGAGGGCTATTATGCTTCTCTAATGTAGATTTGGTTACAATATACGGTGACCATTTTTAATCATCTCTCCTTGTTATCTTTTTCCCTCTTGCTCCCTAAATGGCTCGGAAGTGGAGGATCCGGTCGAGTTGTTGTGGTCGCGCGCATAGTGATGTAGGTTTTATCATTGTGTTGTTGGAACTATGTCATTTGGGCACATTTCAATGTCTAAAACCTGGGTCTGAAATCATCATCGAGCCTGAGTTTATTTTCTTTCAAGTTGTTGGAAGGTCAAATTCCCATAGCGGTCTTGTTCTCATTTTTCTCATCAGTCTTCCCTTTTCTCACCTTTAAACTCAATAGCGGAAGTTAATGTGGCCCTCACTTCCAGTATTTTCTGAACATTGTAACATCATTTGTATTTTGAGTTTTGTCCATTGAAATCCATCCATTTAAAACCAACATCCACCTAAACACTAATGGGTATTGGGCTTACCTCTTTCGCAATCTAGGGGTGACTTCTAGTGATAACATTTTTTGGTGTCGTTGCTGGGGACGGAGAAACTAAGTTATTTTTTCCCTGGGAGACCGACAATGTGAGATTCTATGTTTGATAGTGAACGAAGGTTGAACACTTAATTACAACTATTTTTTATTTTGCACTTGGTGACTCCACTATGGCGACTTCACTGTCTCAACTCCATTGTTTTAGTGTGAAAGGTTTGCTTCTTGCCACACCCTAGTGACCCCTCAAAGAACCTAACGATCATATCTAGTCTTTGATGGTAAATAAAGACCAGACACACTCCTCCCTACATTATCATTCACGGCAATTCCATGATTCGAGGATCGATTAGCAACTCCACTTTTTCGAAATGGAAAGAATCTTGGCTTCGGGGTTTGCTCCCTTTAATTTTTCTATTGTTCTCGGTTTTCCCAATGTTTTTTCATGCTCCAAAATAAAGATGGGATGATTATTCCTATATTTGAGAGCATTATGAATTGTTGTATTAGAAACACACTAAGCGGCTCAATTAATTTTTGGCAGGTGAAGTAGAAAGCTTAGAGTTGTAGCAAAATATACCAAGGTAGAAGGTTGGTAGGGTATAGTCTAACTAAGGAAGGTAGCTATCTGAGCTAATCTACTCAATCAAAGCTATCTAATGAGAAAACCCTACCTAAGCAAATTGATATGCTTAACCTAAAATTGCTGGGCTGGGATCGATGGTAGTTCTAAGAAAAGAAAGTAAAAACCCTATTCAAATAAAACTAGTTCAACAATAAGAAAAGGCAAACTACTAAGCATAATGAGCAACTAACAAAGAAAACTATTTTAACGCAACCTATATTCAATGAGCAACTACCTATGAAAGCAAATAAATAAACAAGCAAGCAAAACACCTATCCAACCTATTAAAGCAAATAGAACATGCAAGCAAGACACCTAACTAACCTACTAAAGAAAAGACAACTATCTAACCTACTAAAGAAAATAGACAAGTAAAGAAAGGGCAACTAACTACGGCAGGTAATCAAAGTAAAACTTCTCATTGAACAACTATCTAGCCTAAGGGCAAGTGAACTAAATGCCTAAAGAAAAACTATTTCTAATGCATGAAGAGATCTAAGAGGGGCAACTAAGACTAAATGCTCCAATGCAAAACTATTTCTAATGCATGAGAGGAAATCTATTTTATTGAAAGGAAGAAAGACTAGCAAGTAACCTTGAACCTATGATAAGCAAACTACTATCTAATCTATCAAGACAAAGTCTATCTACTATAGAAGCAAGGAAACTATTTTCTAAGCTATGAAGCAAGAGAAGCTATCTTCTAATCTACAAAGAGCAAGAAACTATCTTTAATCTACGAAAACAAGAAACTATCTTTAATCCTATGAAAACAAGAAACTATGTGCAACTATGACAATTCAAATATAATGTTGGTGTTTATGTGAATGTGTCTTTGGTGTCGGATAATATCTTGATGGAACCTGACAACAAAGGGATAATTCAAGTGGTGTAAGCTCAACACTGATCTCAATAGCAAAGTGAAAGGTATGGATTAAAACAATCCAATGAGAATTTATGTAATAAAACAATATTAAATACCCACATATTCGTATATAAACCATCAACAATATAAAGAGATCATCATTGTACTTCTATACTATGTAAGAAAAACTAGATTTAAACATTAACTAAAATATAATTGCAATTCCCCAATTCTAGAAAATTACATGAAATGAAAACTATACTATATCTATTCTAACAAGTTCAGAGCTACAATGGAAATGATTAAAAACAGAAATTAAGACATGTGACATTAAAAGTAAAACTAACAACTAGGAAGACAACATTAAGACATGACATTAAAAAGTAAACTAACAACTACATTAACCAACAACTAATTAAACAAGATCTATATAAAAATGAGATAAGAAAGCTATAATTAAAAACTGGAATTAACTCTATCCATCCATCAAATCCTTGTTGAAGAGAACCCAAATAAATCTTTGTTCTAGTCTAATTAAAACTTTGTTTTAAACTTGACTATAAAATCATAAAAGAAATCATAATCTAATATCTAATTACACATGGGGTTAGTCTAGGGATTTGCAAATCCGTTCCTACTCTACAAGATCAATACATGTTAACACATCTCATCATTCTAACCTGCAAAAGAGAATCAAAACAATTGAACTACAACAAACTAATTAACACAATAAAAATATGCATGTACAGAAAAATAAAGAGAACAATTAAATCATAAAATGCATGAATAACACAAAGATAGTTACCAGACTGTTGGTGGTCCCCCAACAAGTTGTGGTCACTTCTCAAATGCACACCACGATCTCAACAAAACGATTTCACCATTAAAACTTGAAAAATGCAGTCTTATACAATTCTAGCAATTGAAAAATCCAAAAACAGAGCCAAAATCGTTTTTGGATCTAACACACAACTTCTTCTACTGCTTAACAATTATCTGACCACCACGGTGGTATTTATAATGTGTACAGACCAAGTTGTCAATCATAGGAGATTCGAACCACTTCTAAAATTGGCAAATTTCATTAACGGTGCCCTAACTGCCGAAACAGAGAGAGCCAATAATCACCCACCATAACAACCCAAAATCGAGTTATCAAGAGTTCAATAGATGGAGCGGATAAGGATGAACAAAACCCACGTTCCTGATTTTCCCATCATTAGCCACCAATACCATAACCGCCAAGTCACCCTCCATTTTTGTGCAATACGCAGTGCTGGAAGGAGTGTCGGATCGGGTACCAGAATGAGTGCTAGAATGAGTGTCGGATTGAGTGTTGGAAGAAGAAATGTAGTGAATTTTCTCCCTTTAACATCAAAAAACGTGAATCAGATCCTTGGAAGCGTGAAAACATGATAAATTATGCTCGATACAATCACTAAACATGAATCATACGTACCTTATGTCGATCATACCATTTTATCATAACATTCTTCAAAAAGCTCCTTCAAAAGATGAAAAACACATATGTACATGTGGAAAAAGTGCATAATAACCGTCATAAAAGTGATCATATCTCGGGCCCAACATTACCCCCACACCTAAGATTTTGCAGGTCCCACTGCAAACAAAAATAAATTGCCCTTTATGACTAAACTTGCGAAGGAGGGGGTGGATTAGCTTTAGAAGCTTCTCCCTCTTGCCCGATGGATTTTGACTTAGGATTTTCATGGTGTTTCAATTGCATCCAGAGACTATTATTGGTGGCAGTTAATATCATCAACCTAACGTTGTAGAGAATTCATCTTGGCTTGTAGGACAACGTTATCATGGCGTAAATGACAACTCAGTGTTTCATGCTCTCTAAGTTTGAACTGGATGGTTTGGAGTTTTTGGAGGTTGTTGATGACATGTGAGGAAGCCTTGAGATGTATATTATACCCTTGATCCTTTAAACTATGAAAAACAACAATTTTACCTCTGCAAAATTAGTTCCAAAAGTGACTTCCCATAAGCGCAACAATTTTGGCCTCGCGGACTTGTGAAAAATAGGTATCATAGTGACACCTATAACTAAAAGACATTAAAACTTGTGTAAAAGATGAAAGATTTTTTTGTTTTTGAATATGTCCTTGACAAAAACCTCTCTTGTTTTTCAAAAAATCACTTCTAGTTGTTAGGAAAACACGAAAAGAAAATATGTTTAAAACAGGAAAAACAGAGTGTTTTGTTTTCTAAAATCATAGGCCTCTAAGATGATAAAATATATCCCAACCCATAAATTATATTCAACAACTGAGAGAGGTTATTTTTTTTTGGTATGTTATGAACAAAAAAATCCTCCGGGTTTTAAAATTACTTTCCCATTTGTTCAAAATCTCAACTTGAAGTTGGTTACTCAAAACTTGTAGAAGCGCAACGTGGTCTTTGATATGGATTTTGGAGGCCTTCCCAAAGGATTTTTGGGTTGAAAGTGGTATGGGTGGAAATTTTATGATGTCTTCTACACAATGGAACCATCAAGCACTGCAAATTCCTTCTCCAAACCTCTGAAAAACTGACTTCGAGTCAAGCTGTCCAAATGTGCAAAAACCCTCCTATAGCGACTGTATTTGAGGAATTTATCTCAAATGATAACACCTGTGCAGAAACTGAAGGAGATTTTTGTTTCTTGGTCTATGACTGAAAAAAACCTCTTTCACTTTTGTCAAATTAATCTTCTTTAATTCAGAAACCAATTTTGAAGTAGAACTTTGACCAAGACAATCATTTGAAAATTGATGACAAGGAACGATTACATGACCATGATGAAAATTTATGACCTTGGATGAGTGGAGGGAGTAGTATTGACACCTAGACACACCAATGACAATTTTACAACCAAGATATGTCAAATTGTATTTGAGAATTTTATCTTGAAAATATAACAATTTGACCTAATAATCCTATCAATCACATGAAAGAGTAAATTTGATCATCGGTGACTGACAGAACTGATAGATACTAACAAAAGGATTGGTTTGTATTGGTAGGCAGGAGAATTTTTATTTCCTGTCATCAATATGTAATAATTCAAACAACTGATCCTCTTTTCATAAGCTTGAAATATAGATGATAGTAAGTATTTAGCAGATGTAATCGCTATGTATTTGTCACAAAGAGTAGTTAAGTATAAGCAGTCTTCTATAGCATAAACAAAAAAACACACAGTAGCTTATAACACACACAATGATGTCAGCAGTATATAATTTAGCATACCAATACAAAAAACTGCTGATATAATATCCCAAGACATTGTAAAAAGACAGTATGACATAATTTTGACAGAAATCCTACTTCCTCTTATCATGGGTTTTGTTATACAAATGGGAGGTGCTTAGCATCATTTTAGCTCAGGAAACTCCCCCCATACCGAAGATATGGCACATCCTCGTGCCATGAATTAGCAATAGGCTTCTTGGTCTTTACTATTTTTAGAGGGGGGTTAGCAATAGGCTTCTTGATATTCTTGCCCGATGAGGCTGCAGGGGTATCAACAAGTTTCTTGGACTTTTGGTCTGGTAAAGGAATAGCTTCAGCATGAGGTTTTGGGTGGAGTAACAGTCCCTAGATCAAGAGTCTTCTTTATATTCTTGATTGTAAGATGAGTGTTTTCAAATTGGTAAATGAACTCATCCCA
Organism: Picea sitchensis; assembly: GCA_010110895.2. Classification (NCBI taxonomy): domain Eukaryota; kingdom Viridiplantae; phylum Streptophyta; class Pinopsida; order Pinales; family Pinaceae; genus Picea; species Picea sitchensis. The sequence continues at coordinate 62,122 of SNQJ01S0018942.1, forward strand.
CGTTTTCTCTTGTTTTCCAACTCGACTAAGACAAGTAGTTTGATAAGGCCGTGGTGAAATAGGTTGTTATGGGGATTGATTACATCCTTCCTCACTTGGGAAGACATCTTGTCAAGACTTTTTAAGAAGTAAAAGGGAAAGTTACAATGGCTTATTGAACTAAAAGTGAGCTAATAATTGAAATTGACAGGCTTTAAAGATGGAATATCTACCTTCACATGTAATCAATCTGGTGATGACTATGAGAGGGTTGATTAGCTCCTATTTTATCCACTCCTTGGAGTATCCCTTAGCTCCAGAGATGTTCTGAAATTTATTTTTGAAAACCATGTTATAGCTTGCTCTTGGCAACTAGTGGTGTTTAAATCAACGGTCTCCAACTCTTGGGATCTTTGTGGCTGAGGCAATTGATTCCTCAGAGGCCACGAACATAGTGAATAGGAGTTGAGGCAAGCTAAGAATGTTCCATTTTTGTTAATTTTTCCACCATGCTCACTCAATCCACTTGCATAGAACATGTAATGTCAAACATACAATGAATAGCCTGTAACAAAAATGTAATGTCAAACCTACAATGAACAGCCTGTAACAAAAATAAACCAACAAAGTGGTATGTTAAGGACATATACAACAATTTATAGCTCACAGAATTTTAGCACTTCAAGATAAAATGACTGTTGATGTAATAACCTGTATCATGAAAATAACACAAAATTTTACAAAGATTTACTTCTTCTAGGCAATGTTATCATTTTTCAACTCATGAACCCCTTCCCCACACCTAAGTATTATGACACCTCACAATCAAAAATATAGGAAACCAATCAGTTCTCCCAATAGCCAAAGATTTACAGCTTGTTAAGTGTATAGATCAATTTCACAGATTGGTCTGACGAGACGGTTAAAAGATGGCCCCGCCTATAGGATAAGAGATCCTATATATAGATAAAGAGGTAGGCAAGATAGTCTCAGAGTTATTTCCCAATGGAAATTTTATGGAGTTCATTAACCTTAGCTTAACCATACATACTTCATGTCATCTTTGTCTTGCAAGTAATGTCGTACATCAGGACACATTTAAATTTATTATTTATTTTTTGTCAGATTACCATCCTCGCTAGGTAGAATGCCCCGCTGCCAGCAAGCTTGTTCAGTACTCCGGTAGGTTTACCTAGTCATACCACAGGCCGATACACGCTACCAGCAGACCTGTTCAGTATCCCGACGGGTTAGCCTCTTACACCCTTAGAGACTGGCCCTCCATCTTTTAAGATTTTAGTATAAGATTGCTTTATGCAAGAAGATGGGGGGGACAACTCTGAAAACAACTTTTTCTTTCTTTTTATTGGGATGGTATTTATGTTATATATGTTCCTTAGTGATTGTCCTAATGTAAGGGGTACTTAAGTGGATGTGCCATATCTAAAGATATGATATAATCAAGCTATTTAGTGTATAATGGATGGTACCATTGAGAAAGAACAGAAAGGTATCTCTAGGCTCAACTCACTTTCTTCTTTTGTAAGTTATTGTGATGTTTCCATGACTAACCGCTAATCGGACCTCCTTGTTACTCTTTAATAAAGACACTTTACTCACTTACTCAGGTTTCTTGGGAAAACTATACGAGAGACCTCTAATATTGATGGTTACAGTGTCACTTCCTTATATAGTGGTGAAGGTTCAAGAGAAACTGCTATTTAATATGCCTTGAGAAAAAGAATATGAAAGTCTTTGCAAAAACATGGCTAGTTACAACAAGTCATTATTCATTTGATTCTTAGCAAACAACAAGGTTCAAGTATAGCAATGTTTCGAAGACAAATCCTTCTTTTATATTTCCTTGAAACTGTCTGCTCCTAGTGAAATAAATACCTACAGAAGTCTCTAGAAAAAAACACACTCTAAAATATCAAAGACTAATGAGATCAAGTCACTGGAACATGTATCTCATAGTTATTTTATTAAAAAAAAATGTAAAATGAGGTTGCATTAGACTCTAAGATAAACTAACAACATGTAGCTTTTATTTACTATCCTACCCTACCTAAAAGGAAAGGGAAAATCTTTATTCAAGTGTAAGAACTCTTCCAATGTAACCATGTGCGAAGCAAGATAAGAAACATACTCATATCCATGTATGAAAAAGTTACCACAGTGATTACCTAGATATGAAGAACCAACCAACCTACTTGTTTGGGCATCATAAGGTGTTGAACAAGAGAATATTATTGTAGCCTGATGACCTCTTGAAACCAAATTTCAATGTAATCTTGATGTTCATCAACACTAATTTCTATGCTCTCCTTCATCATGTTGTGCAGATCCTTTTCTTCTATATGTTTGATTTCTGAAGTACATAAAGGATCTGTTGAGATGTATGTTGAGAACTCCTCAATCTTAGGTCTTAATGGTTTCTCTCCATTGGATGTAGTCCATAATTTTTCAGCTTCCTTCGCATTTTGGCAAGGAAAGTCATTTTTTAGCTCATAGGACCTTGATTCTTCTAATATTTTCGGAGAGGTAGACAAGTTCTTAGCTATTGTCAAGATGTGTTCTTCTTGAAAAGAAGAAATCTTGACTACTTCTAGTATTTGAGAAAGTTCCCTCGGGCTAATGGTTTCTTCTGAATTCATCTTGCCATTTGATAAAACTTGGTTCACACAAAGATGATGTCCACAAAGTTAGGATCTCCTGATGGTGGTAAGAAAACAAAGGTTGTATTGTTTGGTTCTATAGAAGGCTCGAGTGGTCTTTCCTCCTATCCCACTATTATTGATGCTTCAATTATCTGTTCTATAGTGATCCCTGTCTTAGTCTCTTCAGAGACTACTTTAGCTCTTTGGGTTGAGTTAGCTCTTGTTTTTTGGTATCGGTCTGCGAAGCTTATGAGAGGAACGTTCCTTCCCCTAAAGAGATCGGAAGGAACATTGGTTGAAAGGTCTGATTTTGATTTAATGTATCTACCTTGTGGGTCTCTAGGCCTATTCATGAAAGAAAGAAAAAATAAAAGAAAAAGCTACCATTTGGTTTTTAGGTCTATTCATGAAAGAAAACAAAAAGGAAAAGGAAAAACTACCATTGGGTTTGGGGGAACCTACTATAGCATATGTGTAGGTTCTTACCTCTCGTCTTAAAGCTCCCCTGCCACCAAGCTAATGCTAAGGTCTAAGGATGATCTATTTCCTAAATACTTCTTACCTTAAGACACTCCCCGGCAACGGTGCCAAAAATGATGGGTGTTGTATATGCACTAAAAACACACTAAAAAACCTCAATTAAATTGTCAACCTGGGGTAAGTAAACTTAGAGTTGTAGAAAAATATATGCCAAAGGTAGAAGGGTTGGTAGGAGTATAGACTAACTAAGGAAGGTAGCTATCTAAGGCTAATTTACTCAAGCAAAGCTATCTAATGAGAAAACCCTACTAAGCAAATTGAAACTATGTAACCTAAGTACTTTTGGGCCAAGGATTGATGGATATTCCTAAGAAAAGCAAGTCAAAAACCCTATTCAAAGAAAACTAGTTCAACAATGAGCAAAGGCAAACTACTAAGCATAATAATGAGCAACTAACAAAAGCAAACTATTTTAACTTGACAACCTATATTCAATGAGCAACTACCCTATGAAAGAAAATAAATAAACAAGCAAGCAAAAACACCTATCTAACCTATTAAAGCAAATAGACAAGCAAGCAAAGACACCTAACTAACCTACTAAAGAAAAAGACGACTACCTAACCTACTAAAACAAATAGACAAGTAAGCAAAGGAAACTAACTACTACAAGTAATCAAAGTAAAACTTCTCATTGAACAACTATCTATCCTAAGAGGCAAGTGGACTAAATTCTCAATGCAAAACTATTTCTAATGCATGAAAGGAAATCTAAGAGGCAACTGGACCAAATGCTCAATGCAAAACTATTTCTAATGCATGAAAGGAAATCTATTTTATTGAAAGGAAGAAAGACTAGAAACTAACCTTGAACCTATGATAAGTAAACTACCATCTAATCTATCAAAGCAAAGTCCATCTATCCTACAACAACAATAAAACTATTTTCTAAGCTATGAAAGCAAGAAATCTATATTCTAATCTACAAAAGCAAGAAACTATCTTAAATATAAGAAAACAAGAAACTGTCTTTAATCTATGAAAACAAGAAAACTATATTTTAACCTATGACAATTCAAATATAATGTTGGTGGTTGTGTGAATGTCTTCGGTGTCAGATAATATATCAATGGCACTTGACAACAAAGGATAATTCAAGTGGTATAAGCTCAACACTGATCTCAATAGCAAAGTGAAAGGTATGGATTAAACAATCCAAAGAGAGTCAGCCATGACAAAAACAATGTTAAATACCCTGCATATTCATGTATAAACCATCAACAATATAAAGAGATCATCATTGTACTTCTATACTATGTAAGCAAAACTAGATTCAACCATTAACTAAGAAATATAATTGCAATTTAATTCTAGAAAGAAAATTACATAAAATGAAAACTATACTATATCTATTCTAACAATTCAAACTGCAATAAAGAAATGATTAAAACCGGAAATTAAGACATGACATTAAAAAGTAAACTAACTACATTAAACAACAACTAATTAAACAAGAGCTATATAAAAATGAGATAAGAAAACTATGATTAAAAACTAGAATTAACTCTATCCATCCATCAAATCCTTGTCGAAGAGAACCCAAATAAAAACTATGTTCTAGTCTAATTAAAACTCTGTTTTAAATTTGACTATAAAATCATAAAAGAAAGCATAATCTAATATCTAATTACACATGGGGTTAGTCTAGGGATTTGCAAATTCATTCCTACTCTACAAGATCAATACATGTTAACACATATCATCATTCTAACCTGCAAAAGAGAATCAAAACAATTAAACTACAACAAACTAGTTAACACAATTTAAATTTGACTATAAAATCATAAAAGAAAGCATAATCTAACATCTACTAACATAAGTTAGTCTAGGGATTTGCAAATTCATTCCTACTCTACAAGATCAATACATGTTAACACATATCATCATTCTAACCTGCAAAAAGAGAATCAAAACAATTAACTACAAACAAACTAGTTAACACAATAAAAATATGCATGTAAAGAAAATAAAGAGAACAATTAAATCATAAAATGCATGATGAAAAACACAAAGATAGTTACCAGACTGTTGGTGGGCCCCCCAACGAGTCATGGTCACTTCTCAAACGCACACCACGAGCTCAGCAAAATGATTTCACCATTAAAACTTGAAAAATGCAGTCTTATACAATTTTGGCAATTGAAAAATGCAAAAACAGAGCCAAAATTGTTTTTGGATCTAACACACGACTTCTTCTACTGCTTAACAATTATCTGACCACCATGGTGGTATTTATAATGTTTATAGACCAAGTGGTCAATCACAGGAGGTTCGAACCTCTTATAAAATTGGCAAATTGCATTAATGGTGCCCTAACTGTCGAAACAGAGAGAGCCAATAATCACCCACCATAACAACCCAAAATCGAGTTATCAAGAGTTCAGTAGCTGGAGGGGATAAGGATGAACAAAACCCACATTCCCGATTCTCCCATCATTGGCCGCCAATACCATAACTACCAAGTTTCCCTCCATTTTTGTGCAATAGGCAGTGTTGGAAGGAGTGTCGGATTGGGTACTGAAACGAGTGCTGGAATGAGTGTCAGACTGAGTGCTGGAAGAAGAAACGTAGTGCATTTTCACCCTGTAACATCAAAAAATGTGAACCAGATCCTTGGAAGCATGAAAACATGATAAATTATGCTCGATACAATCATTAAACATGAATCATACGTACCTTATGTCGATCATACTGTTTTATCATACAATTCTTCAAAAATCTCCTTCAAAAGATGAAAAACACATATGTACATGTGGAAAAAGTGCATAATAATTGTCATAAAAGTGATCATATCTCGGGTCCAATAGAGCATAAAGAGGACAACCTTTCTCAGCATCTCAAAGAGTTTCATGAACTCATGCACCAATGGGAGATACATCAGGAGGATGTATTAATGAAGATGTTCATGTTCTCATTAGCAGGGGATGCTCATGAGTGGTATCATTCTTTACCCCCTACTAGCATTTCTTCACTGGGAGAATTTCATGCAGCTTTCAACGCTCATTGTCATAATTTTTATCCCTCTGAGTTAATTTTTCATAGTTGTTGTGAGGGATACAACGACTGTATTCAAGATAGAGTTTCTTCTTATGCAAGTTGTGAGGATGATCTTGATGACTTGGATCAGATATCAATCCTTTATCATCCTTGTTCATCTGCATCAGAGGAAATCTTTGAGGATGAAGGCTGCAAGGAGGAAGAATATTCTCTGAGTGAACTGATGGAGCTGGTAAAGTCTCTTTCTACAGAGTTAGAGGAATTGAAGGCAGAACATGAGTGTTTCATTTTGAATAAAATGCAGAGGATTTTCCAGCCCTTGAAGAGGATGTTCTTGGCAGCTCTACTAAGGATGATGATGAATATTTAGTGGCTGTAGAGGCCCTGTATTCTGCTCCCGAGGTGCCTATTGTCCCTAGCTTTAATGATTATTCATATGAAGAGTAGCAGAGCCCCACATCATAGATTGATGACCAGAGGAGCAATCGACCTGTATATGATAGCTATGAATCAGGTTCTGAGTTGGATATGCAAGAGATCCAAGAACACACAACAGAGCCTTATCCTCTTTTCCTTAAAGAATATTATCATGAGGAAATGAACCATCCTTGGCCTGTAGAAATCACTGAGCAGCAAAATGAAGACAAGAGTTTTCCCACCAGTCCTATCTATGATGATTATGAATCCGACCCTTGGGAGAAATGAGAAGAAGAACCAGAGGAACAACAGAAGGGGAAGTTTACCTCCTGTCCAGAGCCTATAAGTGAACAATCATCGCTTGAGATCAGTCAGCCTGCATCAGCTTCCCATCTTCCTATGCCTACTAATGATATTCAACAATATATGAGCAGTTTTGGAGCAGAGCAGGCTTTCTGCTACAAATTCCACAAAATTTTCCACTCATTCTATGAGCCTGTCAACGAGTACATGGAGTGGCATTTCCTTCATGTCTTGGAGCCACCCTATTTTATCTTGACTTCATCCTTTGAAGAGGATCTTAAGGGTGTAATCATTCTGTTGTCACGATAGCATCATCTACTAATGGTTACTGACAGAGTAAAGGATCTTCTAGTCAGGAAGTTACTTGAATGGTTGTGGTGGAAGTTTGCTTTCACCTAGTATTTTGTAAAAATCAATTAGTTTAGGATTGTACATAAATAAGCTCCTTGGAGCCCTTGTATGTTGTTTTCATCTTATTTTTCGGAATATAATCCTTAGTAGGGTGTTTTTGAGCTTAACTCCATAGCCCAATAGAAGGGCAACTAGAACTGCAAAAGAGATCTTAGAGCCTCGCAGGGAGGACTCTATCCCCCATGGAGCCTAATGTTATCACATATCATGGTATGGAGTGTTTTCTCCACTGGGTTTGGCCCTTGGGTGGAAAAATACGAAGGATGGGGTTAAAAAAACCACTAAATGGCATTTATCCTAAGTCCATCGAAGTGATGTGACTGTTGGTCACTATAATTGCTTGCTTAATCTAAACAATCAAGTGCTACATAAATTTTCAACCCAGGGAAGTCTGTTTATTTCAAAGGTAACCACGCACTATATATGCTCAATTTCAAAAGCAACCTAGAGTTGTAGTGAAAACTATACTACTCACACTTGTCTTGAACAAACTGAAGTTCCAACTTGAATTACAGGAAAGCAACCTACCTATTGCAAAGCTCAAAGTTTAAAGGAATGATCAATTGAAGAATCCTGGATTACATTAAAATAACAACAAGATACTGCAACAGGAAAGACCAACTATTCTATAACCAGAGAACAGGACCCTATTCCCAAAGCAGGAATCTTCAACACCTGTTTCTGTTTATCACACTTCATGAACTCATTGCTTAACTGAAATAATTGACATACACACTGAAGGCTATCTATCTCTCAACAGAGGAAAGGACCCTATTTCCCAAGTAGGAAACTTCAGCACCTGTTTCTGATTAGCTAACTATTTCTAACAGAGAACAGGACCCTATTTCCTAAGCAGGAAACTTCAGCACCTGTTTCTGATTAGCTAACTATTTCTAACAGAGAAGAGGACCCTATTTCCTAAGCAGGAAACTTCAGCACCTGTTTTTGATTAGCACACTTTCATGAACTCATTAATGCACTGAAGGCTAACTATCTCTAACAGAGAACAGGACCCTATTTCCTAAGCAGGAAACTTCAGCACCTGTTTCTGGTTAGCACACTTTCATAAATTCATCAAATAAGATTGCTAACTAAAATGATTAACCCAAGCATGAATCACATGAAAACGATGTAACATTCAGTAAAACAGAGTTTCAGCAAGACAGAGTTCAGTAAAGTAGTGTTTCAGCAAAACAGAATTCAATAAAGTAGTGTTTCAGCAAAACATGATTTAATCAAGGCATAAACAGAAATCACACTAACACACTACAAATCTAACGGGTGAATATTGTGAAGAAGGTGGGCCCTCCCTTCTCACAAGATTCCCCTGAAATGGAGAGGTTAAAGAGAAATGCTTAGAATAGTCTTTTATTCATCTGTCAATGTATTACATTACAATCTGGAGTAAAAACGTCCCTCTCTGTAAATCCTTTTCTTAATACAAAAACTGAACCCCCTCGAATGGTGATTTCCTCTTATTTAAAGAGAAGGATCCCTTCGATACAATTTAATCAACTAATTACAGGTGTACATCTACGTCCTATTCTTAGTTAGATCAACTTTCTAAACTGGAATAGGATATCCTAGTCTCCCACAATAGGATGCTATTATAAGTGCTGAGTGAGGTGTTGTTGTTGCGGCTGGAGTAATAGTTTCTTTATTTGTCTCTTGTAACTGTTGTTGTATGTTGTTTCAGCATCACGAATCATGCGTTGTTTCAGCCATGGGATTTGCATTTTGACTGTTTCAGCACCTCTCAGGCGGCAGCGATGGTTGATGCTAATTCAAGGTGTGGTTGTTGTAGTCAATCTGTGTGGGTTGCTTTTTCAGCATCGTTGACCACGGACTGTGTAACTTCTTCTGTGTTTCAGCATCATTGATCACGGACTGTGTACGGCTTCTTTGTTTCAGCATCGTTGATCACGGACTGTGTAGCAGCTTTTTATGTGTTTCAACATCGTTGACTAGGACTGTGTACCATCTTCTTCTGTGTTTCAGCATCGTTGACCACGGACTATGTAACAGCTTCTTCTGTATGAGTTGTTGTTTCACCCACAGGGTTTGTGTGCTTTAACTATTTCAGCAACAGTCCTCAATGCTAATCTATAGTTCTAACTGTTTCAACACTTATACATTTCTAATCAATGGTTAAGTACGAGAGTAATGTAAGATTATATGAAAAACAGATTAAACATATAGTAAAGAGAAGAGACATTGTATACCTTTGGAAAAATAGGGTAAAGTGATAATATGAGTTTAAATGTGAGTGAAACAAGAGTGTAATGATGGCAAAAAGTGTAAGCAAAAAGGTACATTGGGTGGTCCTAACATCCCCCCCAACTGAAAATGTTGCATGTCCTCAGGCAACTTCACTCTGAATCTGAATACCGAATCTGAGCGTCAAAGTTGCTCAAGCAGTAGCTATGAGAGGTATTGTCTGTTGGAGCTCTGAACCCTTGGACACCTTGTAACCTTTGCCAAGTTGTTGTTTCTGTCTTCTTAGGCAGCTTATAATGGATTTGATATATCTCTGCTGGCAACCAGAGGATAGGAAAGTAAAACCGATACCCTATCGAGCTTTCAGCACATTGCTGAACACACTTGATGTAGTTGGGTACCCTGGAGATTGCTATCTCGAAATTAGCAGAGCTAAAAGGATTGTGTTCCTGTCTTTTCTCAGTAGCTTGCTACCAAAACAAGTTGTTTTCCTGTAGGGAAGCAATCTCTGTGGATCTGATGAAGTGTTGACAATCCTAAAGCATTGTTGATTGTAGTTGTTGAATGTGTTCAGTCATCCCGGGTTTCTTTAAAAACTGATAATATTCTGTAACAAAGGTAGCTGCATTTTATGGTTCTGGCCTTATCCAGAGAAGGTGGTTATCCTCATTGTGCTTAGCAGCCAGGAAGTCATCCTGCCATCTAATCTGATTGTGGAGAAAGGAGGTGAATGCCCGAATCTGGATGTCACCGACAAGGGGATTAAGGTTCAGCTGCCTGTTCTCATGGATGGCCTCATTATGAAAATATGCCTCACGGAGGAGGTGTTGATCCATAGTAGAGGCTTCTGCAAAGGTTTTGACAAAAGTTGTTGGATGTAGCACTGCATGAGGTCTACCTTCTGTGATTGATTTGATCTAAAACCATGTAAGTCGTTCCATGAGGAACAAGGAGTAATTGCAGGATGGTTTCCTTGCAGCCA
>SNQJ01S0018943.1:19373-50394 GCA_010110895.2 Picea sitchensis
ACCTAATAGAAGCTTCCGCTTCTAGAAGGATCTTCCTCTAGATGCTTCTTTTTAGTATAAATAGGAGTCGAGGGTATGAGAACCCTAGCTTGGATATTATTGTAACAGAGTGTTGCTCGATTGGAGGTTGCCCCCTCGAAGAGACCTGTGAACATTGCTATCTGATTCAAAGTGCTATTTATGTTGCTATTTCATGAATCATTTATGTGTATTGTGAAGATTATGCTGGATATTTTACTGTTATTCTGTTATTTCTAGCATTTCGTTTCTGTTCTGCATATTTTATATATCTGGTATCTTGCATAATCTATAGCTATATGCTATAGAGCAAGCAATAAGAAAAAAAAAAGTACAAAATCTAATTCTGCGCAGAACAAGCAGAGAAAACAAAAAAGGTACAAAATCTAATTCTGCGCATGCTTTTCACCAGCGAGACTAAGGGATATTTGATTAAAAAGGTACAAAATCTAATTCTGCGCAGAGTAAGCAAGAGAAAAAAAAATACAAAATCTAATTCTGCGCAGAGCAAGCAAGAGAAAAAAAAAATACAAAATCTAATTCTGCGCAGAGCAAGCAAGAGAAAAAAAAAAATACAAAATCTAATTTTGCGCATGCTTTTCACCAGTGAGACTAAGGGATATTCAGAGAGTCTCATTTTAAAACAAACCAACAATTAAAATGAATCTACAATATTTACCCAGCCTGAATGGTCAAAATGACATTGCTAAACCAAACCAACCATTAAAAGGAATCTACAATATTTACCCATCTTGAATGGTCAAAATGACATTGCTAAACCAAAATTTGAAACAAAACCTAAAACCATCATATGAAAATATATTTAAACTAATAATAATATGAAATATAAAAATAGGAAAAAGCAACATAACACCACTCATTTGCCATGGGTTCACAGCTCCGTCTGTCTCGTGGCGGCTTAAAACATTTTCCACGGGTCCGATATTTTGTTCTCGCTTTATTTCCATTTTATTTTCTAATCTAAGTGAAATAAAACTATCGTAATATGCAAGGCAAGCTGTTACATTTTAACAGATGATAATCGTCGACATGCAGAATTTCTGACTGGAATTTGTTCTTCACAACTGGAAATTATGTGTCGGGCACTATGGCTGTCGAGTTTGCTTTGTTTGTTGTCCAATCAGACATAGCAGCGGCCATGGCTTTGTATGAACTGCCCCCTTCTTCCAACGCAGTCACGGCCTTCTCCTTCAATTTTCTCACTCTCGCCCTTACCCTCATCCCGCTTTCTTCTTCCATCAACTCCCTAACTGCTCTCTCCACTTCTTCTCTCCTTACAAAATCACCACTTTCCATCTTTGCTGCGATCGCCACCTTGAACTCATTAGCCAGTAGAATTCTATTGTCCCGACCATGGCCCAGACGACTGTTACAGAGACGACAAGTGTCGAGGAAATGGGCAGGCTCTATGGCCTTATTTGAATAACTGTAACTACTTGTAATTCCAGACCCCATAGGAAAAGCATAGAAATCTGGAATTTGCTCAGAGGCTATGGCGAAATCTACAGATCGAAATCTCAAAATTGAAATTTTAACTTATCGATCCTTGGCGCCTTTGCTAAATTCAAAATTTGAATTAGCTTGAACTCGGAACGGGGCATTGTGCCTTGGCGCCTTTGCTAAATTCAAAATTTGAATTATCTTGAACTCGGAACGGAGCATTGTGGGCCCGGGTGGAATGGGGCAGGCAGTAGCGAACGGGGATATCTGCTTCCAACGTAGGAATTCATTCTACGCGATGGGGTCCCGGTGACGGAGACGTCCCATCACGCCATGTATGGTATGGTTATGTAAATCTTCAGCCATGCAGCAGATTCCCAATCATTGGGTTGCTGCATGGTGGATAGCCTTCGCCATATCTAACAGCCCGCAAGCCAGATATACCAATAACTTGTGACTCAGCAAGGGCCGAGACGTCCCGAGGCCCACCCAAATGAACCTCTATCCCAGGGGTCGTCTACCCTTCTAGCCTTGTCACAAGGGGCCAATATGAGTATCCCTAACCCCCACCGGTTTTGAACGTGTGACCTCCCCGGAGATAACACATGTTCTTAACCATTGGGCCCACTCAGGACATGGGGGTGGGCTTTGATCCACTTATGTGTGCACGGGTCACGATACTATTTATTATAGTATCTTTGGGTGCAACCACACGTTAGTTCAACCACTACCTCAAGGTGTCAGAGCTATTGCCAAAAAACCCGCGACCTATGTGAAGGGCTTTCCACCATAGGACTATTTGTTTGGATTTTTCCTGTTTAGGGTTACCCCACCGAAAGATAGCGTCAGCCCGATTGAAGGTGACTCGTGTGCTCCTCATCTGCCTAGAGGAAACGCGATCTGCCAGTTGAATGCTACCACTTCTGAAAAAGCCTGCAGAGGTGTATTGAACCATTATGAATTATTGTTTAGTGGTTGTGTGAACTCTCTCGAGTGAAGCGAACGAGGAACGTGTGATCACGGCCTGCGTGGATGGATTGCGATCTGCAATCTGTGTTGTCCCACTGTAAACTCCAACCCACTTCTATCTACAATTTTTCAATATCCAATCTGCGTGGAGGTGACTTGTGCATTAGCGTCAAAGAATTTATGCAGAACTATTTGTGGAATTTGTTATTTGCTAACAGTCATTAAAATCATTTTTTTGTGATCCGTGTCATAAACTTTTGTGGTTTGCAGTAGAAGGAAGTCTGCTCTATAACTGAAAAAGTGTGTTATCTTGCTCATGGAAATTGTGTAAGAGCCGAAGAGTTGTGATCTGAGGAAGAGAGCATTCTCGTACGTGGAAGAGAGTATTGCTACTCAGAAGCATTAGACCTACCATCGTTGTTTAATTTGGTGAATTGATGCCCAGTTTAGAGGATACCATACGTGGTGTAAATTAGTGGGAAGTCGACCTGCGTGGACCTGTTGGAGCGTGGAAGAGTGCACCAGAGGGCGCACATTTTTTTTAACTGTGCTATGTGAGGAGTGCAGAGCCACGTGAACGCTGGATTGGAGCTCCGATCGGGAGCCTGGATCGGTGAAGCGTCAGAGATATGGCATTTTGCATAAATACCTGCATGCCTGAGGTGAAAGAGAGCCACGTAGATTGGTGAGACGGTGTTGATATTGCAGGTATTGAGAGCCTCCCATCACTGCTGTTGGAAGCACGCGTGGATGAGAATACCAGGTGGGGATCATGTTATGTCATCCTGCCATCGAACCTCTATTTTGACTGAGGTACTGCTATTTATGTGCTGGTTTGCTATTCTATTTTCGTAAAGAAAAAGTGCGTTGCCAAACCTGTGATGTAGTGGAGCCATCCGCCTAAACGGAAAACCCGTAGACGTTTCCAAACCTGTGATGTAGTGGAGCGAGAATGCACAGTGGCTTGCTACTCTCATGGGTAAGCAAAGGAAAACTAGACAACTCAGAGTTGAAACACATGAGGAAAAACGAATAATTATATTTTGCAGATAAGTATGATGTGCTTGTGCTTGCAGTTGAAAAACCCATACTTGAGGAACAAAATGCAGAATTAGACCAGATAAATGAATAACATGAAGAAATCAGTGAAATATTGAGAAGATTAATGTCGGTTTGCAATCTTTCTCATTTAATAATTTTAAACTTTGGGCAATTAAAACGGAAGGATCACTGGGTTCACTAGATTTACAACATTTTGTTCAAGATTGTTTGGTAAATCCCCATGAGAAAAGAAAATATAAAATAACATTATATCTTATTAGTTCAACATTAGAGTATTTTGTCTAATATTTTATATGAAATTGGTGAAGTAGACAATGCAAAAATATTTTTGGATATTCTAGAAATTAGAAATGAAGTATAATGAACATATGTGTATGAGGAAACTTCTAAAGTTTATGGCGAAGTTGATGGTGAAGAAACTTCCATTAATACAATATATGATGATGAGAACATGTTTTTTTATGAAGAAAAATGTCCAGAAGAAGAATGGATACAGATTATGAAAGAGAAAAGGGTTATTGATGATTTGTAGAATGGAAAGGGAACCCTAGTTGGAACTATAATCCAAGTGGAAGTTAAACAAGATCATCCAACAATCTTTATTGCTAAAGAATATGAAGAAGATGAAAGCCTCAATTAGGAGGTCAAATTTGTAGATAGAGAACATGAAGTCAAGCACTTAGTCAAAGTGTCATTATGTTGATGAAGAATTAAAGTTTATTGAGAAATGACTTGAAAAGTAATATTGTGATGAATGCACACAAACAATAGATTATGATGTAGAGATTAAATTCATTAAAAAATAGATAAACAAACCAAATTATTATGAAGACTCTATGGTCATTGAAGAATAAGAAGACTGCATTACAAATACAAAAATTGAGTCAATTTATGCTAAAAACAGAATGGATATTGGAGAAGAAGATGTTGAAATTGAAGAAATTTTTATGAAGTGCAACCTTGACGAAATCAAGTTCTATTATGAACTTATGTTGTAACAAATTGATGATCAAAATCTTAATGGTGAAGAGAAAACAATAGAGAATGGTATGTGGCAACAATTCACATACAAACAATTTTTTGAAGAAAAAGTTGAAGAGAACAAGCATAAACAATCTGAAATAATTTTCAAATTGATGAAAAGAACCAACAAGAAGATGAAAGATAAGAAGCTAAAACATAGAATTTTGAGCAAAAGAAGAAGACTTAAATTGAATATGCATATAGGTTTCATAATATGTAAAAGGAGAAAGAGAAAAACTCACTTATACAAGGAGTTATTTTTTTTTAAGATTATGTTTGAATTGTCATGTATAATGTTTCTAAGCCTAGTTGATACACCAACATTCATGTCACATGTTTTATTTTTGTTATGCTTTGTTGTAGAAAATCCATTTCTCCATTAAGGGGGAGCTTTGTTGTAGAAAATCAATTTCTCCATTAAAGATAAATGTTGAAATAATGTTGAAATGAAGAAATCTAGAATACTATCAAATTAGAAAAGTGTTAATACATTGTTCCTAATTTGTTGTTGGAGAGTTCAACTTTAGCATGAGAGTGTTTTGATATCCACAACTTTAGGGGTCTATTCAAAGCTTGTTTTGGAGTATCTAAACTATAAATGTATGTGGTTTCTTGATTAATTAAACTATAAATGTATGTGGTTTCTTGATTAATTAATGGAGTGATTTGGTGAGCATCTTTTCTCACTGCTCCAATGTATTATTTTCTGATTTTTAAGTCAAAGAACAATTGGAGGATAGTCAACTGATAACTTCTTAATGTTTATTTTATTAGTTTTTTTCTTTATCTATATAGGCTATCCTAATCTAGCCAAGCTCTAGATTAGATGTCATATATGTGACAATGACAACATTTTTTGTAATTTTAAAGGCAATGTCTAGTTAGTAGCTCTAAGACCATTAGTCCTAAGAAATAATTATTATGAAAAATAGTTATTATGTTGTTGCTCTGGTTTTTTTTTTTTTGAGAAAATCAATAAATATAAAATTTGAATTTTTAGTTTATTAGTTTTCTGGTTCACAGCTATGTTAAGCTACCCAAGCTCTAGTTTAGATGCCAGATCTATGAACAATGAAATTACAATTTTTGTAATTTTTATATTTTAGTATCTCTAAAACCATTAGTCGTAAGAAACAATTATTATGTTGTTGCTCTAGTTTCCCTAGAAAAAATCTATCTATCTATATATATATATATATATATATATATATATATATATATATATTCTCATGTAAATATGAAAAGATTAGTCATAACCTAAAAAAGAAAAAACAATTTCCTAAAATTCATTTAGGATGTTATGAATATTTAATATGTCATAAAATTCATTCGCCATGTTATGAGTTTGGTGAGTGAAAGTTTGATGAATGAATGAACTTTTTTTTATTATTCTCATACTTTTGGAAATAAATTTATTTGGTTCGATGAACTGTATCCTTGTAACTAGTGTTGGTAGAAAGGTCCGCAAAAATTTATTTGTTTTTTTTTATATATATATTTCACATCGTGCATCAAATTCATCTTACTTGTAGGCTTGGGAACGAAAGGTTTCTTCATTTTAATTGGATCTTATAAAATACGAGGGCTTTCATAAAGGTGTGATATCTACCTAGATCTAGTTGTTGAAACAATCTAGGGGCGATTTCCACGTATAATCTAAGAATTAATTTTGTAAATGCTGGATAACTATACTTAATATATGTTAAGCACCGAAAGAATAACATAGCATATAACATAGCATAAAATAAGCAACATCAAACACATAATTGAACCGATCACATTAATCGTATATTTGACATAGTGATTTATGTGTAAATTCAATGAGGGAAAAAACCATAGGCAATGATTCTCGATAATATTATTATTCAAAGGAGAATTACAATAGCCTTCATAGTCATACAATCATCTTTTCCTCTCACACTCTTCTCTTTTCTCGTTGCACATGCTTTCACTCACATTGTACTCCACCTCTATGGGTATGCTCACATATATAACATCTATCACTCAGTTATACAAACTGATCATGAATACATCACATAGTTACACGAGGAGTCCATAAATAGATTGCATGCATGCACATTAACCTAGTTGCATGCATGTGCATGTGACCGCATGAGCAAATGCGTTGACATGTTTCCAACAATATCCACCTTGACAACAATTTAACTGATATATCATGCCCTTAATTAATTCATCACCTTTTCTACAAGCCAAGAGAAACCAAACACTATTGTAGCTTCTCTAACAAAACTGGTTTCATAAACATGTTTGCATAATTCACTTTTGTATGGACCTTTTCCAAAGACACTCCACCTTCATCAACAACCTATATTACAAAATGGTACTTAACATAAATATGCTTCATCTTACTATGATAAGATGGATTTCTAGCCAAATTAATAGCACTTGGCTATCGCAAAATACTTTCACCTTTTCCTGCATCCTTCCAAACTCACCCAATAAACCCTGTAACGAAATTGCCTCACATACATGTGAAGCAACCATATATTCTTCCTCTGTAGTGTATAAAGAGACTACGTTTTGAAGCTTTGACATCGAACTAACATGCCCTCTTGCAAGAGTAAATACATATCTTGAACTGGATCTCCTTTTGTCCAAGTCACTTGCAAAATATGAATCTACATAATTGCAAACTGAAACTTTGGAACCATCATAAGTGATAGAATAATTGTTTATGCCTCTAAGATATCGAAGCACCCATTTCACAGCTTCCCAATGCACTTTTCTTGGATTTTCCATGTATCGACTCACAACACCAACTACATGTTAAATATCTGATCTATTACTCACCATCACATACATCAAAATTCCCACTGCATTAGCTATGATACACAAGACATATAATCATTTTCTTCGTCATTACTAGGACATAAACCCAAAGAAAGCTTGAAATGGGAAGCCAAAGGGATCTGTATGGGTCTCACATTATTCATATCGAATCTCATAAGTATTTTCTGCACATACTTTTGTTGTGATAACCATAACTTACCAGTTTTCATGTCGTTGTGTATCTCCATGCCTAAGATTTGTTTTGTTGCTCTTAGATCCTTCATATCAAACACCCTAGTCAACTGAGCCTTTAACGTGTTGATTTCGACCATGATTTTTATTTCCACAAGAATATCGTCAATATATAACACCAAAATAATGAACATGCCATTTTTCAACCATTTAAAGTAAACACAATGATCATATTCACTTCTTGTAAAATTTAGGCTCACCATGAAGGAATCAAACTTCTTGTACCATTTCCTAGGAGACTGTCTCAGGCCATACAATGACTTCATGAGTTTTCAAAAACACATCTTATTTTGATCATGAACAAACCCTTCTGGTTGATCCAAATATATATCATCATCTAAATCTCCATGTAGAAACGTTTTTTTAACATCTAGTTTCTCTAACTCAAGATAAAGTAAAGAAACTACTGCTAACATAACACGAACTGAAACAAGCTTCACAACTCGTGAAACAATCTCATGAAAATAAATACATTTCTTTTGAGAATACCCTTTTTCTACCAG
The DNA here is from genome assembly GCA_010110895.2 of Picea sitchensis. Lineage (NCBI taxonomy): Eukaryota > Viridiplantae > Streptophyta > Pinopsida > Pinales > Pinaceae > Picea > Picea sitchensis. The sequence continues at coordinate 27,452 of SNQJ01S0018943.1, forward strand.
TCTTGATTTATACCTTTAGACTTTATCATCAACACCCTTTTTGAGTTTGTAGACCCACTTGCAGTCGACAACCTTCGTGTCCTTTGGAAGTTCTACCAAATCCCATGCTTTATTCCTCTCTAAGGCATCCATTTCTTTGTTCATAGTGTTTTTCTATTGATCACTTTCAGATACCTTAATTGCTTCGTGAAAACAACTAGGTTCTCCATCAATAGAAACCAAAGCGACATATGAAACATAATCGCCATACCTTGTAAGAGGATTCTTGACCCGTGAAGATCTCCTCAGAGATGGTTGAGGCATATCCTCAGTTTCATGGATATTTTATGCATCTACATCTTCATCTTCTTCTTCTATAACTTCTTCATGCTCCTTCCCTTCTAAAGATGGTAAAGTTTCCAACTTAATTTGTTGAACTTGCGGTACCTATTCTTCTCTCACTTCAATATCTAACAATTCTAACTTTAAGAGTGAAGATTCATCAAATACTAAATCTATGCTTATGATGAGTTTGTAGGAAGTAGGATCCCACATTTTGTACCCCTTAACTCCATGACCATAACAAACACAGACATATATATTTGATCTAGGATCTAAATTAGAACGTTGATCTTTAGAAATAAGAGCATAAGTATCACAACCAAATATTCTTAGATTTTAAAAATCACACGAATGACTTGTCCATACCTATTATGGAATCTTGCAGTTTATTGCAATTGATGGTGAACGATTTATCAAATAGCATGTTGTAAGAACTGTTTCTGCCCACAATTCGTGTTGCATCTTGGCATTTCTAAGCATGCTTGTTGAATAGGACTCTAGAAGAGTCCTATTCATGCGTTCAACAACACCATTCTATTGAGGAGTATAAATCATGGTCTTATGTATTTCTATCCCAGCTTCCTTGCAATAGTTCTCAAATTCCACAGATGTGAACTCACATCCATTATATGTCCTTAAACACTTGATTAACCTCCCAATTCTCTTTTCAACCAAATCCCTAAATTTCTTAAAAGTAATAAATACATCAACTTTTCTTTGAAGTAAATAGACCCAAACCTTCCTAGAGTAATCATATATAAATGTCACATAATATGATGATCCTCCAAAAGAAACTGTAGGGGATGGTCCCCAAACATTTGAATGAATGTAATCGAGGATACATTTTCGTATATGCATTTTTGCTTTAAACTTTTGTCTACATTGTTTTCCAAAAACACAATACTTGCAAAAATTCCAATTCAGAAACTTCAAACTTGGAAGTGACTTACGATCAACCAATACCTTAAGTCCTTTCTAGTTCATATGACCCAAACATTGATTCCATAAACGAACAAAGTCACTTGCATATTCATATGCTGCAGCTGCTTGATTTACTTTTGTCCTTCCTTCAAGTTGATAAATGTTCCCAATCCTCTTTGCTTTCATGACTACTAAAATGCCTTTGGACACCTTCAAAACTCCACCTTGATTTGCACACCTGTAACCAACATAATATATAACTCCGAAAGATATCAAGTTCGTCCTTAGCTCAAGAACATTCCTTAAATATGTTAATGTTCTTACAGAACCATCATGCATTTTAATATGGACGCTACCAACTCCAACAATTTTACAAGAAAAATCATTTCCCATAAAAACAACACCATCATCAATAGTTTGGTAAGTTGAGAACCAATTTCGATGAAAACACATGTGGTTGGACACAACAGAATCTAACAACTAATGTTGATGTTGATTTGAAACATTACAAGTAGATAATACCTCATCAACCATACTTGAATTGGAAACTTAACTTGTTTCAATTACATTAGCTTCCTTTGATTCTTTTATGGAGCCATCCTTGGATGCATTTTTTCTTTTCCAGTAATCCTTCTTGAGATGCCAATATTTTCCACAGAACCAACATTTCTGCTTACTCTCTTTGCCTTTTGAATTAGACCTTGATGAACCCCTCTGATTTTTCCCTCCTTCTGTAGATCGACCTCTCACCACCATTGTTTCGGTTGTTGAGGTTTCCTTATTGGATCTTTTCCTCATTTTCTCACACAATAGAGCTCCCACAACAATGTCATAATGAATGGGATATGTTTTTTTAAACCACAGTAACGTAATTTCCTTGTCCTCATATTCGAACTTTACTTCCATACTAGTTAATTGAGAAATCATAGTATTGAAAACATTCAAGTGATCAACAATTTTCGTACATTTTTTCATCCGCAACCTCTACAACTGCCTCTTCAAGAAGATTTTGTTTAACAAGTTCTTTTTCATATACAAACTCTCCAGTTTGGTCCACAAACTTGTTGTTGTCTTCTCTTCAATGATGTTAAACAACAACTCATCTGCCAGACACAAACGAATAGTACTGAGGGCTCTTGCATCCAGATCCTCCCATTCCTCGTCTATCATGCTTCTCGATTTCTTTGGCATTCCATCCAAGGCCTTTTGAAATCCTTGTTGCACAAGAAGATCTTGCATCTTGAGCTTCCATAGAACAAAACGATTATTACCACCGAACTTTTCCACCTCAAACTTTGAACTCTGCACTTTCTCCATTAGGAGAAAAACTCCAAAAAAACACCACCTATAAAATTGAGCCTCTTTATAAAAAAAATAATGTTATACTTCAAGATCGTCATACCTTTAATGAGATCCACCTATGACAATTAGAAATCGTCGCACCTGATCGGTCTACATCATGTGAGAATGTCACACTATTTCTAATGTGGTTCCTGCGTCGATGTTTCACTGTGCACTATGCAGTGTCTGCGACGATGTCGCAGTGTGCCAGCGACCATCACACTTTTCTACATGGACAACCTGCGAGGGTGTAATAAAACCCGTCCACTTCACTCGGCTCAACTCTTCGATCCAGTGTCCAAATTATCTTCTCTGTTTCTCTCTGCTCCTTCAACTCTAAGCTCTACACCACTTGTTAGGAAGTGGAAGCAAAACATAGCATATAACAGAGAATAAAATAAGCAAGATCAAATATGCAATTGAACCAAGCACATCAATCATACACTTGACACAATGATTTATGTGGAAACCCAATGAGGGAAAAAACCACGAGCAATGATTATCGATAATGTTATTATTCAAGGGAGAATTACGCACCACTCATATTGTACTCCACCTCTATGGGTATGCTCACATATATAACATCTATCACTCAGTTATACAAACTGATCATGAATAGATCACATAGTTACAAAGATCATAGAGTTACACGAGCAATTCATAAAATTGCATGCATGTATGTGCATTTCACCGCATGAGGAAATTCATTTACATGTTTCCAACAACATAATGATATTCTGGCAAGAATAATATTCTAGCCACATGTCATTGCAACCAATAATGATCAGATATATATGCAGCACACCAATAATTTTAGGGAGAAAGAATATTATTTTCATAAAGCATTAATTTCATATTCCTTTGTTGTGTTAAGTGAGAAGCACATTGAAGATTATAGATACATGAATGTTGAATCTGAGATGTATGAAAACTATTTTAGCTAAAGGATTGAAGATTTTGACGACAGTGTATAGTTGGTTTGCCTCTCTTGTAATTTAATTGAGAGAATGAAAGTGAATGCATTGCAATTTGTAGCTTCAGACATTTATTTGTTTGTTTTCTAGATGTTATATAGTCTATACAGTACGTTTATAAAGTTAGTTTTATTTCGTTTCAGGTGCTCCAAAAGACAGAGGATCTCCAGATACAGAGGAAAGATGAAACTGCAATTATTGGATTTCTGAAAAAAAAAACACTCTATTAGTTATACCAATTAGTAATTTGATCTTTTAAATATAATATTTCACCAAACATGTTATCCTTGTTAGTATACTAGCACAGACGTGAGTACTCACGGCTGGTGAACGCCGAAGGGCTTACGGCTGGTAAACTGCTTCACCCGCTGCTAGTGAACGCCGATGGGTGTCCGCTGGAACAATTTCAACATTTCTGTGTGACTCCATTACTGTGGACTCGACCCGGCTCTCTCTCCATTTCAACGTTTGCCGAGCTGACCGAGATTGCTTACATTATGAAAAGGTCGAGCGTACCTGCTTTGGAATTATAAGGGTGATCCTTATTACATACGTAATATCTTAATAGTGCTGCCCCCAATCTCCTCTSAGGTCAAGGTCGAACCGTTTGAATATATTACGCCTGGTTCTTATATATATATATATAAATATATATAAATGCCRTCATTAGAGTTCCGCTCGATAACAAGAGTTGAGATCTCTGAATCGCTGGTTCTCGTTTTAATAGGTCGATTACTGAGATTGTCCAGTAAACCCTCGGCGTAAATCCAAAGGAATTGGAATCAACACCGAACGTGGTCCTGATGGAATATGGAATACGGGAGGAAACAGTTGAGTAAGTGGAGATGAAAGCGACGGGGAGGGAAAACGGTGGAGGAAGTGGAGAGTAAAGGATACGTTGTCGGAGAAATGGAAAATAATAAACCTTATTAATCACTCAGACGTGGCATTTAGTTAGTAACAATAGTAAATTTGAAATATGATTAAGTAAAAGTAAAAAAATAAACATGTAAACGGATGTTTTTATAATAGTGAGGAAGTTAGTGGTTGAAATCAGAACCATTGATTTATTGGGACAACTAAGAATATTCCATCAATATTTAATCTTGTCCATACAAAACTGATTAAGCACTAAAAACTTATTAAATGTGCCCATTGTCAATAGGTATACGCCTTTCGGCATAATTATGAGTTCTCCATACGTAAAAATGGACTTTTATTAAGTTTAAAAATCTATTTGACAATAGTCTTTCGCATCTCAACGATGTCCCATAAGATCTCGTAAATTTTTTGGTTAAGTTTGAAAGTTATTTAACAACACCGATTTGCATCTCACCGATTTCCCTTAACATTTATTTCATTTATATTTTGAGTTGAGAAGATAACGAAGCCTCCATATACTATTCAAGAGAAAATGATAGAGACGTGAATCGTAGGAGGCTATGCGATATCGATAGAGACGACCAAAGTGACAAAAAGTTTTTAAACACATGGATGCCTTTAGTGTTAATGTGGGGGGCGAGAGACGACCAACGTGACATAAAGTTTTTATATGCATGTATGTCTTTTGTGTTAATGTGGGGGGCGGGACAGTGGCAACGGGACCACCTCGCTTCGCCGATTCATTCATTGGGCCACTGCACAACTTTCCTCTCCTTTCCTATGTACAAATTGAGTGCTTCCACATGATTTTAGGACGTGCAGCCACTAAACTTTAAAACGCTCCGCCGAAAAGTTGTAACTGCAAGCTAGGTGGCACATATATTTTCGTGTTTCGGATCTATTCACAATAAAAAGTGGAGGTCGTACCGTGATCAACATTTTTCAAACTAATGGTGGTGAGCGAGAATCTTTTAAATTTTATATCTTTTCGTTTCGGTTATGTAAGGGTGGTGAGCAAGAAGCTTTTAGTTATTATATTTTTTCTTTTCGGTTAAGTTTTGTCTTTTATGATCAAAGTATTGTCTTCATCAACAACAACTTTATTCGATCCAAATTTTCGCCATAGGGAAGAGCGTTATTTAGATGATAACTAGTAAAATTGTTTTACATCTCATTCGGTCAAAATGGAGGTTGCGATTTGACTAATAAAATGTTCATCATACATTTTCATCAAATACAAATACCTTTAAAAATTACTACGCCCTGAAAAGGAGTTTAACCATTTAAACTTCCAACAAGTCATTATACTTATATAAAGTCCTGTTTGTATTGGCATTATACTATTAGATATTTTAGTATTATAGTATGTAAGTGTTATCTATTTCTACATTTGTATAGGCATTATACTAATAGATATTTTAGTATTATAGTATGTGATTGTTATTTATTTTTACATTAAAAAATGAAAAATCTGTTATTGATGATTTTTCCATGTCCATTTTAATAAAAATAATTAAAATCAATGATTTTTTTATTTTTTTTTTAAATTTATATTTGATAATTTTGTAATTGTTCAAATTTTTTTTGAAATTAATGATATTTTTATTAATATTTTTAAATTTATATTTGATAATTTTGTAAAAGTTTATAATGAATATTCGCTAGTTTCAATGTCAAAGTGATTATTCAATGATATTTATTTTTTATTTTTTAAAGTTTATAATTGATAATTTTTTGTCGTGTTCAAATGTTACGTTTTTACGGGGCACATATTGTAAGTCAGGGACATTTAAACTCAAAACTTCATGGAACTTCATATTCACAACACTTGTCAATTAAACTGCCCCTATATTTGATAATTTTGTAATTATTCTAAAAAATGATTAAAATCAATAATATTTCCATTAATATTTTTAAATTTATATTTGATAATTTTATAAATATTCACAATGGATATATGCCAATTTAAATGTCAAGTGATTATTCCCAATCTAAACATAAATTTACTTGAATATTTATTTTCTTAATAATTAGATATTAAAAACTCTGTACTATAAATATTCCACTTTTAAACGATAATCTAACGAGTATGATAAATTGAATGATCACTCTAAACCAATTCATGTAATCCTTGAAGCTTGAAATTATATACTTTACATATATATATTATAATTATAATTTTTGTTTCAATATAAAATTACTAAGAAAATAAATATGGTTTTGAAATTAATTTTTAAATAAAATTTAATTATTTCAATGTAATATTTCAATATATAATTATTAAAAAAATAAATATGGTTTTGAAAATAATTTGTAAATATAATTTAATTGTTTAAATATAATTTTTTAATATATAATTATTAAAAAAATAAATATAATTTCAAAATTAATCTTTTTAATAATATTTTATTATTTAAATATTATTAAAAACTCATATTTTATGATCAAGAATATTGAAAATATTAAAAAAATCAATTTAACAAAATGAATAACAAATTTCAATATTCTTTATGCATGTGAATTCTTATTTAGACGTATCGAAACCCTGGACTAATTCCTCTTTCTCAACATCGCCTATAATTCTTAGCTTCATTGTTTTGACTCGCTCTCCCCGCGTATCTCCTCTAGCGGTTTTCCCACACACAAGACTGGTCGCCATTATTGGTATTATGCCATCTAGTATTAGAACCTAACATATCAATTCTGATCAATGGTTTCCCACACACAAAACTGGTCTCAATTAATGGGATGTTTTCCCACACACAAAACTGGTCGCAATTATTGGGATTATCTCATATAGTATTAGAACCTAACATATCAAATCTGATCAATGTTTAATGACTAGTGTTTGTACTCATTTTGAGTTTTGGTGTAAAAAATTGGTTTTACATTCCATCCGAAATAAAGCTTTGAAACCTGTCAAACTTTCCTATACATGAGGTTTAATTGTGTAAATGATGTTGCCTTTGTTCAATAAAATATTCATTAATATCCATTTTACCTTTTCTTATAAGCTTAAGAAATATATGTTATGACAGAAATCCTTATTTCACCATATAGTTTTATTAGTAAGAAGGTATTGAGATGAAATCAAATTCTTCTTTCTTGTAACACATTTAGTGACCTTCTAATATAGATTTAGGGAGAGGATACAAAATTAGGGGATAATGGAGTAGATGTAGGAGAGAGGGTTTCAGAGTGTGAGAGGGAGAGGCACATGGAGACCAAGAGGGGTGGTAGAGAGAGAGAATTGAAAGATGGTGGCGGAGAGAGGGAGTAAGGGGTACAAAGAGAGTGTGAGAGGGGGAGAGAGAAAGGAAGAGCGAGGAATTATAAAGGGAGTGTTTGTGAGTGTGGGAGGGAGGGAGGTTGGGGGTAGAGAGAGNAGAAGGGGGGTTAAAGAGACAGTGAGAGGAAGGGGGGGATAAAAAGGGATAAAGAGAGGGGGGATATGGAGAGAAAGAAGGGAAAAGAGAGAATGAGACTAAGAATAACAATAACTACAGAGAGAAAGTGTGGAAGAAAGGTGGAAGAGAGAGGGCGACTTAATAGGGGAGGAGGGGGAAAAAGAGTTGACTAGAGAGAGAGAGAGAGAGAGAGAGAGAGAGAGAGAGGAAAAGGGTGGGGATAGAGAGGGAGTGGGTGTGATAGTTTGAGGCATGGAAAGGAAAGGTATAAGTCTAGGTCTTTCCATCTATAAATATTTTCATGTCTAGGCCTTACCATAAATATGAGTGTGAGAGGCAAAGATATGGATACACATAGGGGGGGTAGAGAAGGAGAGCGAGAGAAAGGGGGGGATAGAGAGGGAATGAAGGTATAGATAGGTAAAGAGATAAAGGGGGGAGAGAGGGGGAGAGAGAGAGAGAGAGCGGGGTGAAGGAATGAAAAATAAGAAAAGTGATATAAGAGTGCATGCGTGGTTTTAGGAGCACGTGCACATTCTGATATTGTGTGCGGAGCTTATTTGTATTCTTAGAGTGTGTGTGCGTTCTTAATAATGTGTGAGCGATATTTTGAATTATTATTTTTTTGGGCGGGATAGACAACTTTAGGATACCTATATTCTAACTTTGTTACCTCGGATTTAGGTTTAGGATGACAAATCTAGTGGCTCCATTTGTAAATTGATAAAAACCTCAATTTTTGTGAATTTCTCTCTATATCTTCGTTTTTGAATTTATTTTTCTATAGGCTAAAATATTAAGCTGTTGAAGTAACTAAAAACATAGATAGAGTGAGGTATGCCTATTCCAAATATACAGTTTTTTTTTTAAATTAATATGGTTTACCATTTTTAATTTATTTTTGTCTTGCAATATATAAAAATACTAGAAAACATACTTCTCTTTTGTTTGTTAGAACTTCTTGTGGGCTTAACCATTTCTAAAATGTGTTATATGCCACACGAGAGGAGACTGATTTCTATGAATTTTTTATCATGTTAAGACCCTCTTGGCCTACACAAACAAAATACCTTGTAATTTCAATGATATATTTACTTTTATAATTTAAATAAATTTCCAAAAAATACACCACACAAGAACAATGGGTTCTCTACATTTATACAAGTTTTCGGAATGAAATTCCATTATTAAGGTACTCAACCCCTCCACCAACAAAAGCATATACCTTATATTTTGCTGGAAAAATAACATACCACTTTTAGAAAAAAGCAAATTTAACATAGTTATTCACAATTTCTATAAATAAAAGTAGTATATTCGAAAATCTAATTCAATTTCCTAAGTTTCCTCTTCTTACACCATATTCAAATTCATTGTAAACGTATCCTTAATAATCCATACAATTCAACAGATTGTTGTTTTTCCATGTTTGCATTCCTACTAATGCACTCACCCTAATAGTAGTTGGTTGTATTGGAAAATGAGAAAAAGAATGCCCAGACGATCACTAACATTTTCTTACTTATAATATGAGACTATTTGTAATAGGTTAAATGTACACTAGAAGGAAAAAACCTCATAGCAAAGGTTCTTATGTAAATTTGTAGAATTAGAAGATGGGAAAAAATTATAAAAAATATATTTGCGAAGATCTCTACCATTGGCATAGTGGAACTCGTGCACATAATATATATGAAGTACAAGTGTGAAAATATTGATAATGTTAATGCTTTAAATTTACAAAATTGGTAAAAATCCTTGAAGGGATCGATTACTTTAAGCCATAAATATGCTAACAACGAGATTATATTTATTATTTAAGCAATTTAGAGGAGTATGTACCCTAGAAGGTGCTAATCCTTTAGGTATGTGTGGATAATTTTTATCATGTGCCTTACATTATTCAATAACTTTCTTTAATATGATTAGATTACTACTGTAGTTCTACAAAAACTATGTAAATTGAATTTTAATGAAAAGAATCTACTAATGATGATGAACAAAAAAATTGATATCAATTCTCAATTAATTTTGGAAATAATCTGGTTTAGGATGCTAACTCAATTAATTGATATATGATATTAATCTTTTGTTCATAATAAACAGTATATTCTCCAACCGAAACCCTCAGATTACCTCCTCTTTGTTCCTTGCAGGCTCTGCGATCTAATGCCTCTACACGAGCTCTGTGGCTTCCTTTGATACCATTTTGAAAGAGGAAGGGGAGAGTTTGTTCCATCTACGTTTGTAGAAACTCTTGCACAAACACACACAAAAACCAAACTCTAAACGGAACACAGGATTTGCGGCCTTAAACTTCTTAATTGATTTATTCATAGATAATTGAATACACAAAATTTACTAAACTAACTAATGCATAACTACTTGGAAATAATCGAGCACTAGATAGTTACGTAGATGAAATGTTGTAGTGTTTAATGTAGATCCTACTTTCCTAGTGTCAGTTGTAACCACCTAAGTAGATTGGTTTCCTATATAATGATGTAATCAGTCTTCATTTAATAATAGAGACTGTGAGTGTAGCCTGACCAGTGTTGGTTTATCCTAATTCTAAGTTGGTATCAGAGCGATATTTGAGATCTGAGAGATCCAGCTCTCTAAGTTGAGATCTAAAGTGAAAGATCTCAAATTGATTTGGAAAAATCACCAACACCCCCCTATACAGTGTTAGAGGAGCGTCAATGCCCTCACACTTATGAAATTGAAAAATTGGATCCCCGATGCTCCCTTTGTATGCATATAAGAGCGCTTCAACACTAGAGCTCCCCCCTCAACTCTCCGAGAGCATTTACAGTGCCTCCCCTTCCATTTTCCAGGAGTGCTAGTGCTCCCCTTCATTCTTCTAAGGAGCACCGATGTTTTTTTCTTTGGAAAGCGTGAATTTGTTGAAAATGGAAAGAGAGCCCCAATCCGTTGTGAGAGCCCTCCTCTTGTATTGTTGAGTCGTGAGATTGTTGAGGAAAATGTAGAAGGAATTCCTCCATTCTCCACGATATTCTGGACCATGACCTACATTCACTCAAATGCTAGTGTTTCATTGATCGTTTTGCTTAGGTAAAGCATCAGCTTGGCGGAAGAGTAAGTTTTTTGGAGCATGAGGATGGGTAGATGGATAAATAGGCCATGAGGATCAGAGGAGGTCGCTTGGGTTTGAAGCCAGGTTTCATACTATAAGAGTCGATCTGAAATCACCCATTATATGATCGTTGAAGGGGAAATAGTGTGAAAATACCCACTTGGTGCTAGTGAATTGGTGTGAAGGTGTACAAACCCAATCGTGAAAGGTGTTGTATGTATTACCTTTGTGGGGAAGCGTAAGTTTGTGGAGAGTCTAGGTAGAGCCGGATCGATGGATCCAAAGGCTATACAAGTCTTCAAGCATGAATTAAAGTTTGTGGGAAGCGATCATTCTTTGCTGAGACGCGAGCTTGCGAGGAGGCCTGTGAGAAAATCAAATCTGATGCATTCTTGGTGATTCATCACCTTCAAGATTGAAGTGTGTTTGGTGATACAAGGATCGATTGTCTATTTGGAAGAGTAGACACTTGCAGAGATGGAGAATCCACTAGCAGAGACCTACCTTAATGAAGCCAACAAATTAGATGGCACAAATTTCATTAACTGGAAATTCAAGATGCAGACCCTGATGGAGGGCTATGGTGTCTGGACCATTGCAAAGGGAACTGAAGTGAAACCTGATGCGACTGTCGGTGTGACAACAACATAGATCCAATATTGGGAGAAGCACGAAAACAAGGCCAAGGTATTGTTATGTATGTCTGTTAAAGATAGCATAATTCCACATATTAGAGAAGCTAAGACTTCTGATGAAACATGGACAACGTCTGACATCCCCAAAAATAAATTATTTTTGAAAGTCGAAAATTGTTAGAAGATTATTTCATTTTTGGTAAATTCGAATTTGGAATTTTTTTTCCATTTATGGCAATTTAGAATTTCGAATTTGATAAATTGTAATTAATTATTATGACTATTGGGCAGAGACCTGATTTGACCCAACTTATTATTTGACTATGAGACTTGTATGTAAACAAAATATTTTTTTTAATTATTGCAGGAGGACAAATGGAACAACCATGTTAAATTTAGCTGACCATCACTCCATCAATGGGGAACATGTTGGAACTACCTTTGGGTTGATTGTTACAAGTGACAAATAAGGGATTTGGTCATTTGCAGACCCTAAAAATCAGGGATTTAGAAAGCTGCAAAAATTCCCAAGGGAGGGAAAAACGACCTAGGCAAAAAGGATTGTTTGATATATAGCATATGTGAGGAGGAAGGACGTTGCCTAGTATGTTGGAAAGAAGAATTATTGTGTACCTGCTATTATGAACACTAAATATTAAGTGTGAGGCAAGGAGAGGACTACATATAGAGGAAGACATTGTTGAAGAGGAGATTCCAAGTTTTCCCTCATGGACTCATGGTCAGGCTAGGGTGTGAATCGGGCAAGTGATTTGGATTCCTTGTTCTATGATTGGGAAGAACATGGTTGTTCCCTTTGTCTTCCTGTGAACTGGTTCAGATATGTAATCTTTTCCTTCTCTGTTTGAATGATCATATATCTGATGTAATGTATTTGTGGAACCTGAAGTCAATTATTTTCCATCTCTGTGGAGTGAATTAGTTACAGTTGTAGTGCAACCATTAAATTTTGTATGGATACAATAACCTGGGTGAAATCTGTTTGATTATATGAATGCGTGAGGCCCAATTGCTAATAGAATAGCTTATAAATCAATTTATGAGCAGCTCTTTATGACTGGATTAGATTTTGTATGAAAGTTATAAATTATTTTTTTATTTGTTATGACAATCGAATGGATTGGTGTGATTAAGTTTTGGAAGTAATCATTTTTTGTAACTAGATTTCTTCTATACAGAGGTAACTATAGGGAAATTTCCATTACATCGAAATTTCTGCTATAAAACCATCTATACATGAACAAAATGAAAACTAGTGTATATATATAAATGGAGTACATATATTTATGTAAATACAAACTCAAAGTCATAAGTTTATTCTGGTCGCTATATGCCACTTAGTATGGAATTAAGCTATTACAAACCAATACATTTCTACGATATATCTATATCACATATAGGCAAGTATATGTCTAATTACTATTGGCAGACATTATAATGAAATCCAAAATCTAATGTCTACATAAGAAAATACGTATATATATGTATATATTTATAGAGATCTGTTCTTGTACTATGAGCATGATAAAATTCCGACAGACATGTAAGCAAAACTATAAATCAAATGCATAGGATTTGGAATGCTTTAGCTAAAGCAACAACTGATGCACTTCCTTATATATGAATCGAATACAGTAGAACAAAAGGTACCAGTGACTCCATTGTTAAACTCCGGGAAACATTTTGCTTTCTGTAATGGAATAGACAAATGGAGCAAGACGAAGTCGAGTTGCATAGACTTCCTTATTTCCTTTCTAAATAAAAATTTTAGTGCTCGAAATGGAAAGACAGACTCAATTTGATACAAATTATCATTCCGAGTAATTTCGGCCAGGATCGTCATTGAATAAATAAAAAGGAAATTGTATTACATAGTTGACCAGATCTAAAATCAAAATACGGATTCAATAGTTATAAAAGAACTGGCGTGATGCCAACAATGGAAAACGACCCCAGGGGTTTACTTCATCAAAACATTACAAAAGTCAAAAGAACTAATTATAACAGAGCTAGTTGAAGTCACGATCTCCTTTGGATGATTTTGCAACCTGTAGAGTTAGCCCGAGATATGATGGGTTCGAAACCGGAATACCTTTTGCGTCGAAGGCAAAGGCAGGTATCCAAGACTTGCATAGACGGAAGCCCTGCAAAGGAAAACAAAACCCTGTAATCATTAGCCCTTGTTTTAGGAATAAGTAACAAAAGAAAATTAGTTGCAATAGTATGATAAACGTTAAACCAACGATTTTCGTTTCCAGAGAGAAACTTATCTTATGATGCATGGGCTTGAATCCTTGCCCCATCGCTTGCTTTCTGAATAGATGTTTGGGCCGAGGGAGGAGGGCACAGTAAAATCTTTGATCAGTCCTCGCACCAATAAGGCCCATCATCAGTGATGGTAACAAACCTTATAAGTTATCTCTTACAAGTAATTAATCAATAGTGAAACCCTTAACTTGTAAATTGTACAAGCATGTCACAACAGAAAGTCGAAGAAATAGTATAGACATTTAACACAGAATATAGACTTCATTAAAGAGTTAAGTTTAAATCATTCTTGAACCAAAATTGTGGCAAATAATTATAATCAAGAGTAACAAAGAGTCATTGCAATACGGTATTCAAGTGATGGGAATTAATAACCGCCCATCAAGGTGACAAGCTTTTTGTTACAAAATCAAAATGTTATATGCCGTAGGACTCCCAATAAATTGTTTGAGGCATCACATAGATAGAAGGAAGGAAATCAATAAAAAAGGGAAATTACCCAGGTAAGAACTAGTCGAGGGTTTGGTAAATCTACAGAAGGATGACTCCATCCATTACAGGGGAAATAAATAAAAAAGTAACATATTACACTACCAAATAGAAAAATTCTTCCATCGTTGAACTATTCACAGGTTCGACATATCTCCTTAATATTCTTTAAAGAAGAACGAAAATAGGAATAATAAAAACAAGACGAAGTGTATACCACGCTTTATGCATTTCACAGTGGGACTTTTTCGTAATAATTTTACCCTTCCTTTGTTAAACGAAAGCTTATTATCTATTTGAGGGGTGTCGTATGTTGTCAAGAAACCTTAACTCCTAAAGACTTCGATAAACTACTATAGAGGGCTCCCAAAACGACTAACCAGAGGAGAAATATTAACAACCTCAAGGAGAAAACCGCTTTCCTCAGGATTAAGGGTGATTCTGAAAAATAATATAGAGAAGTTACTTGAAAGGAAGAACACAACAAGAATGAAAAACACACGACGATGACTAACAAAATGGAAAAATACTTAACGGTTGTCGAAGAATGCACCTCCTTAATTAATCTATCGTGGTATTATGTTTAAGGAAGAACTTACCAGGTTTTCAGACCACGCTGTTAGTTACATCCATGGAGAAACCACCATTAAATATATACTTCGCCTCTGAAAAATGTGATACACAGAGCCTCCATGGATCGAACCCCATTACATATATACGTCGCCTCTGGAAAATGCGATACACAAAGCCTCTTCGTAAAAAAACTCAGAAATGACAAACAATGAATCTACCCAAACCCTAAACGATACCTTGTCGCCTCAAAATAAATGTGGAGAGTGCAGAGGATGAGTTAGCCATGTGACAATGGTAGGGTTGATGAGACACTTCGGCTGTAGAGCCAGACAAATTCAATGTGATTAGTAGGACTTCCATTTATGATGGTTACAGAGCTTTAACTACCTTGACAATGAACCTTTCCCCACTTAAGGAATGTCTCTTCCACACCCCCTATGTTAGTCTTAGTCAGCAGTTTGACCCTTGTTGTCGAATTTCCACTGGTGATATGGCTTGGAGTTTTCATTACAATCAGTGTACCAATTTTATGAACCATTAATGACCAAGACTTGGTAGTTTATGATAATGATTGGTCTTTAAACCCGACCTATGGTTTTTGATGGGAACCAAATAAAGTTCCCTGAGGTTAATTTATTCAGGTGGACTTGTGCATGATCATGGAGACCTTATGTGGAAAAGGTGAGTGTAGTATGGATCATAAGGTTACACATTAAACACATAGTCCCTACATATAAAGGTTTTTGAAATGAAGGTGAAAAGGGAATTGTTAAAGCCTTTGGGGGGGGTCCTCTCTTATAACCTTCCTAGTCGGATAACTCAAGATAATATAGTCAAACATATTGGGGTAGGTAGGGCTTAGGATTTTTATAAAAGAATTTTATATTAGAGTTTTATAGCAAAGCTTACAATAGATTTTTAGAGCCTAGGGTTTTTCCTACTTCTATCAAGAAATTATATAAACAATTTTTTTTCTATGGTAAATATGAGGTTCATTACATATGGTATCAGAGCAAAGGTTAAAATGATGGACCTTGAACATGGCCACATTAGTTGCTTAGCATATATTTAGATTTATGAAAACTGATAAACATTTATTGTTACAAACAAAAAACCCTTTTTGTTTTGTGTTAATTATGGAAGCTCAGGAGGATGCATAAATCATAATTGAAGGAAATATGGAGAAGAGACCTCCTGGAGATCCAAGACAGAATAGTGACAGGAGCTCACCTACAGAAGTGCTGGAAACAATGAGGAATATTATTGTTGAGCTGCAGGTTTTCAAATCCGACAATGAAAAACTGAAGAAAGCACAACAGGAGAAACAAGAGATAAATGAAGTCTTGTTGTGCAGTATAGTGACAAAGAAAATTCCCA
Organism: Picea sitchensis; assembly: GCA_010110895.2. Lineage (NCBI taxonomy): Eukaryota > Viridiplantae > Streptophyta > Pinopsida > Pinales > Pinaceae > Picea > Picea sitchensis. The sequence continues at coordinate 43,755 of SNQJ01S0018943.1, forward strand.
AGGATGATAACAATGAAGAATATGTCAACAAAAGGGCCTCCAAGAACTCTAGGCCTAAAGCAGAAAAAGGAGACAGTTCGTCTGAAGGTACACCTTCAACTGAGGACAAAACAAAAGCATACAGAAAGAGAAAACAAGTAGACCATCTTGAAGGAGAATTTAAGAAAATTAAACCAGTTACCTTTGATGGAGAATCTAGAACAAGGGAGGAAGATGAAGCATTGTTATTATACATCAAAAAATATTTCCAGATATACAACTATTCCAGCAATATGAAGGTCAGAATGGCCATTTACAATCTGAAAGGAAAGGCCAGCATCTGGTGGCAAGATCTGAATTTGGCTAAGGGCTCAAAAGAGAAACAGATGGAATGGTCGGACTTCAAGAAATATTTCAAGAAACAATAGCTATCTGAAAGATACTATGAAAGGAAAACGAAAGAATTTTATGAGTTACGACTTGGTTAGATTACAATGGACGACCTTATAAACAAATTCCTGGAATTACTAAGGTCCGTACCTTATATCTGGGAGGACAAGGTAAAAATCCAGCGGTTCCTAAGTTGTTTACCGTAGTCCTACAGTGATAGAATTGAGTTTGACAACCCCCAGTCCTTGAGTGAAGTATTCAGGAAAGAACGAATGTGCTACGACCAGTATAAATAGAGGGCAGAGTTTCCCAGAGCTTGGAAGGATAAGAAACAAGACCGAATGAACTAGTGGAAGAAAGGATACCAGCCAGCTCCTTATTGAAATGCAGCAAAAATATTTCCTAGAAAAGACTTTCACTCCAATTATCCAAGTACGCAAGGCAATGGTAAACCAGTAAATCTGGGAAGAAAGAAGTTTGGGGATGGTCCCTGTGAACCATTGAAGTGTTGGGAATGTGGAGAACCTCATATAAGGAGGAACTATCCATGTATCAATACAACAAACAGAACTGTTGTTCATAATTTGCAGGAAGACTCGATGGTTGGTGATGTGGGTAGAATCCTGCACCGAATAAATGCAGTCGTAGATGGTCGGAAAGATGACCACCAATCCTCGGTGGTGGAAATCAAAGGTAAAATAAATAACACTCAAATTTATGTTTTAATTGACCCTAGAGCTAGGTTAAGTTATATCACTCCTGATGTAGTAGAGTCAAATAAACTTAAGAGGATGAAATATGCAAAATCATGGCTTGTACAATTAGCAACAGGAACAAAAAGGAAAGTGGTTGACTTTATTTTTTATTTTGAATTCAGTTTAGATGGGCAAAACATAAAAACAAAACTGAATATTGTGCCACTAGGATCTTATGATGTGATTATCATAATGGATTGGTTGGAAAAGCAAAAAGAAATTCTAGATTGTTATACAAAGACACTTAATTATAAAGATGATTATGACACTACTAGAACAACCCAAGGTATACCAAAACCAGTATCAGTTAGACAAGTCACGACAATTCAATTCAAGAAATGCATGAGGAAGGGGTGTCAAGTTTACGCCATCCAAATAACGAATCTGTTAGAAAAAGAAGATAAGCCCAACTTGGAAGACTTTGGTGTCCTACATGAATTCAGAGGCGTATTTGTTGATGAAATACCTGAATTACCTCCTAGAAGGGAAATAGAATTCTCCATAGACCTGCTACCTGGTTCAGCCCTTATCTCTAAAGAACCTTACCGAATGAGTTTACCAGAATTGATAGAATTAAAAATTCAACTACAGGAATTATTGGACAAAGAGTATATCAGACCAAGTGTTTCACCATGGGGAGCACCAGTCCTCTTTGTGAAAAATAAAGAAGGTACTCTAAGACTATGTATTGATTATAGAAAATTGAACAAAGTCACTATTAAGAATAAGTACCCCTTACTTAGTATAAATGATTTGTTTGATCAAGTAGGTTGAGCCAAGATCTTTTCAAAATTGGATTTACAATCTGGTTATCATCAAGTTAGGATAAAATATGAGGACATAAGAAAAACAACTTTTTGAACAAGATATGGACACTACGAATTCGTAATCATACCTTTCGGAGTCACTAATGCACCAGCCACGTTTATGTGTCTAGTGAATAGTATTTTCAGCTAGTACTTGGACAAGTTCGTACTATTATTTATCGACGATATTTTGGTCTGTTCTAAAACAAAGTAAGAACATGAAGAACACTTAAGAATAGTTCTGCAAACTTTGAGGAAATACAAACTGTATGCCAAATTTGATAAGTGTGATTTTTATCAAAAGAAAATACAATACCTAGGACATGTAATTTCTGCAGAAGGCATTGCAKTTGACCTTGAGAAAGTAGAAGCCATCATGGAATGGATGATACCTAAGGATGTAGTAGATATCTGATCATTCATGGGAATCACTAGATATTATCGCAGATTTATAGAGGGGTTTTCCAGAATAGCCTACCCTATCATGTCTTTACAAAAGAAAGGGACCAAGTTTAGCTAGTCACAGAAATGTCAAGACAGTTTTAACAAGTTGAAGGAATTATTGACAACCGCACCCATATTGAAGGTAAAAGACCCAAATAAATACTTTACCATCTGTGTTGATGTGAGTAAAGAAGGACTAGGTGGTGTCCTAACTCAAGAAGGACACATTATTTTTTATGAGTCCCGGAAACTAAAAGAACATGAGCGAAGCTACGTCAATCATGAATTAGAATTGGCAACAGTAATACATGCCTTAAAAATGTGGCGACACTAATGGGAAGAATGTTTCTATTATTGACGGATAATAGCGGTCTGAAATATTTGTTTAGTCAGTCAGATCTTAATGCAAAGCAAGCAAGGTGGCTAGCCTTTTTGAGCGAATTCGATTTTGAGGTAAGACATATCAAAGGTAAGGAAAACAAGGTAGCAGATGATTTAAGCAGAAGATTCCATGGGTTATTCGAAATAAATGTCAGTAGAGCAAAAAGTTATCTAGAACAAAGAATAAGGACGACAGGTATTAACGATGAAAATTACACTAACATAATGGCAAAATTACAAAACATTACCGCAATCTCAGATAAACCAGATCCAAGAATCGACAAAAATGGACTATTACGATTTAAAAATAGACTTTACATATAGATTCAATAGAGTTAAAGATAACAATGTTGGATGAAGTGCATAAGAAACCGTATTCTGGCCATCCAGGATACCAGAAAACGGTAACAACACTTAGAAAACTATTTTTCTAGCCTAAGATGAAGGGAAAGTAGAGTACTTGGCTAGGTGCCAAGATTGTTAGCAGGTTAATGCTAAATACCAGCATCTAGCCAGCCTACTATAGCCATTACCAGTACCAGAATGGAAATGGGAGACCATATCGCTAGACTTTATTATAGGTTTGCCTAAAACTCAGAAACAAAATGACTCTATTATGGTTGTAATCGATAAACTTAGTAAGTCTGCACACTTTATTCCTCTAAAGTCTACTTTTAAAGTTATAAATATCGCTAAAATATTTATGAAGAAAATTCTTAGACTGCATGGTATTCCTAAAATGGTGATTTCAGATAGAGACATAAAATTTACATCTTCTTTTTCGAAAGAATTATTTGCAAGGCTAAATACTAATTTGAATTTCATTACGAGTTATCATCCACAAATGGATGGACATACTGAAAGAATGAACCAAATCGTGGAGGATATGCTCCACATGTACGTAAGAACAAAACCAACCAAGTGGGAAGGCTACCTACACCTGGTAGAATTTGCATATAACAATCGGTACCAAACTTTGGCTAAGTTAAGCCCCTTCAAGGTATTGTATGACAGGAAGTCTACGACTCCAATTAGCTGGGAAAACCTGGTTGACAGACTTATGGTTGGACCAGATATGCTCCAGAAAATGAAAGTATGGTAAGAAAAGTACAACAAAACTTGAAAGAGGCACAGGATAGACACAAAAGTTATGTAGAACAGAAAAGAAGACACTTGGAGTTTCAAGTGGGAGATCATGTTTACTTAAAAGTTAAAGCCCAAAAGAGTTCACTAAAACTTGAGAACTATGCCAAGTTGGCACCTAGGTTTTGTGGGCCCTTTGAGATACTAGCTCGAATTGGACCCGTAGCATACCAACTTGCACTTCCAGCTAATTTAAAAATTCATAACGTATTTCATGTTTCTTTGTTGAAAAGTTATGCTCATGATCCTACTCACATGATCGATTTGAACTTGGTGTAGGTGGAACCAGAAGGCGAGTTCTAGGCGAAACCCCTGGGCATTCTGGACCAGATAGAAATAGCACTTCGGAACAGAGCCGTCTCTCAGGTAAAGGTGCAATGGAAGAACTTTAGTCCTAAGGAGGCCACTTGGGAGTTGGAGGGAGATTTGCAGAAATCTCATCCAATCCTGTTCAAAGAAAGGGACGGACAATGAGGACAGTTTTTTATTAAAGGGGGAAAGGATGTGACATCCCCAAAAATAAATTATTTTTGAAAGTAAAAAATTGTTAGAAAATTATTTCGTTTTTGGTAAATTCAAATTTGGAAAAAAATTTCCATTTATGACAATTTCAAATTTCGAATTTGATAAATTGTAATTAATTATTATGACTATTGGGGAGAGACCTGATCTGACCCAACGAACTATTTGAATATGACACTTGTATGTAACATAATATTATTTTTTATTATTGCAGGAGAATAAATGGAACAACCATGTTAAATTCAGCTGGCCATGACTCCATGAGTGGGGAACATGTTGGAACTACCTCTGAGCTGATTGTTACAAATGGAAAATCATGGATTTGTCCATTGGCAGCCCCTGAAAATTAGGGATTTAGAAATATGCGAAAATTCCCAAGGGAGGGAAAAAAGACCTAGGCAAAAAGGATTGTTTGATATATACCATATGTGAGGAGGTAGGACTCTGGCTAGTATGATGGAAAGAAGAATTACTGTGTACTTGTTTTTATGAACACTAAATACTAAGTGTGAGGCAAGTAGAGGACTACAGATAGAGGAAGACATTGTTGAAGAGGAGATTCCAAGTTTTCCCTCATGGACTCATGGTCAGGCTAGGGGGTGAATCAAGCAAGTGATTTGTCTATCGTGTTCTACGGTTAGGAGGAACATGGTTGTTCCCTTTGTATTCCCATGAACTGGTTAAGATATGTAATATTTTCCTTCTTTGTGGAGTGAATTAGTTACAATTGTATATCTGATGTAATGTATTTGTGGAACCTGAATTGAATTATTTTCCATCTTTGTGGAGTGAATTAGTTACAATTGTAGTGCAACCATTAAATTTTGTATCATTACAATAGCCTGGGCGAAATCTATTCGATTATACAAATGTGTGAAGCCCAATTGCTGGTAGAATAGCTTATAAATCAATTTCTGAGCAACTCTTTATGACTGGATTAGATTCTGTACGAAAGTTAGAAATTATTTTTTTATTTGTTATGACAATCGAATGGATTGGTGTGATTAAGTTCTGGAAGTAATCATTTTTTGTAACTAGATTTCTGCTATACAAAGGTAACTATAGGGAAATTTCCTTTACATCGAAATTTCTGGTATAAAACCATCTAGACATGAACAAAATGAAAAATAGTCTATATATATAAATGGAGTAGGTATATTTCTATAAATACAAACTCAGAGTCATAAGTTTATTTGGCTCGCTATCTGTCACTTAGTGTGGAATTAAGCTATTATGAAGCAATACATTTCCACGATATATCTATATCACATATATGCAAGTATATGTCTACTAACTATTGGCAGACATTATAATGAAATCCATAATCTAATGTCTACATAAGAAAATACGTTTATATATGTATATATTTATAGAGATTTGTTCCTATACTATGAGCATGATAAAATTCCGACAGACATGTAACCACAACTATAAATCAAATGCATAGGAGTTGGAATACTTTAGCTAAAGTAGCAGTCAATGCACTTCCTTCAATACGAATCAAATACAATAGAACAAAAGGTACTAGTAACTCCATTGTTAAACTCTGGGAAACATTTTTCTTTCTGTAACGGAATAGGCAAATGGCACAAGACAGAGTCGAGTTGCATAGAGTTCCTTATTTCCTTTCTAAATAACAAGTTTAGTGTTCGAAATCGAAAGACAGACTCACTTTGATAAAACTTATCATTTCGAGTAATTTCGGCTAGGATCGCCATTCAATAAATAAAAAGGAAATTGTATTATGTAGTTGACCAGATCTAAAATCAAAATACAGATTCAATACTTATACAAGAACTGGCGTTATGACAACAATGGAAAACAACCCCAGGGGTTTACTTCATCAAAACATTACAGAAGTCGAAAGAACTAATTATAACAGAGCTAGTTGAAGTCACGATATCCTTTGTATGATTCTAGAACCTATAGAGTTATCCTAAGATATGATGGGTCTGAAACCCGAATACCTTTTGTGCTGAAGGCGGAGGTAGGTATTCGAGACTTGCACTGACAGAAGCCCTACAAAGGAAAACAAAACCCTGTAATCATTAGCTTTTATTTGAGGAATAAGTAACAAAATAAAAGCAGTTGCAATAGGATGATAAACATTAAACCAATGGTTTTATTTTCTGGAGAGACACTTATCTTATGATGCATGGGCTCGAATCCTTGCCCCATCGCTTGATTTTTGAATAGATGTTTGTGCTGAGGGAAGAGGGC
>SNQJ01S0018943.1:57967-69031 GCA_010110895.2 Picea sitchensis
AAATCCTCCATCATCTCTAACACCTCCTCCCATGGAGTGAGAATCTTCTCTGCATGTTCTTCTTTTGCTGGGGTAGACATCAGTATCTTCTCTTTCTCCTCCTCTATGAAAGTCACATCTCGTTGTCCTTCTCCTGTTATTGTTGCAACTGCAACATAGGCTTTGGCCTCAACTATGCTATATGGCAGGAATACCTCTATTCCTCCAATGATCAGAAGGCATCTTTGATCCCCCTCGATTAGCTCTCCTTTCTGATATGAACTCACCTATGAGTTCATGATATTGTCAACCAATCTCATCTCGCTTCCCTTGCCCACCTGGAAATTTGGGATTTTTGTCCTTCCCTCTTGGCAGTCTATGAAATCCTTCAATGATCCCATCTCATTGCCCACCTAAAAACTTGAAAGTTCCTCACCGCTCACTTGGCAGTTTCTGAGATCTCTGCTTAATCTCTCCTCCTCAATATCATTGAGACTCTTCCCAGCTTTTGGCTCACAGATATGAACCACTTCCTCTTCACTTATGAGGCTTTCAACATGCCTCATCCATCCTCTCAACAAATTTTGTTGTCCTCTGGCCAATAATTTCTGAATGGGCCATTTTAATTTCTTCTTCATGGGCCACTCATACACACAATGCTCTTTAGCATCCTGGAACATTTTAAATGCAATCTTCTCCATTCTTTCTATTATCGCGCTGAGCTCTTGGCCTATCTTAGCCTTGTTTTTCTGCTAGCGGTCTCCTCTTCGACCACATTCATGGCCTACAATATCCATCCTTCCTTTTCCACTTTCAAGAATGCAATTGGTTCTTATGGCTCATCTCACCTGGATATCTATCAATTGATGCACACCCTACAACAATATTTCACACAGAGCACCAACACTCTACCTTCTTCCAGCTCTTGGTACCACTGATGGTATCGAACTGTCTTCTTATTCACTCTTCCCCGGCCTACAGAAATCAATTATGTGCAAGCTCTTATAACAAATGATGTAGATCCCCTACCCCAAGGGGTCTGGCCGACCTCCCAGTCACTGGATCATTCCAATTCTCTGATCTGAAGCATCTCTTTCGAGCCCCTGTTGTGAAACCCTTGAACAAATCCACAGGTCCTCCTTTCTCCACTGGTGCAGACCTTGAAACGAAGCCTGTGCACCCTCTTTCTTTCGACGCTCTTCTTCTTTATGAACCAACGCACCCAACATGGTGTTGGATCCTTTCACGATCAGCCCCTTCTCCTCCCGTGACCCTGGGCTATGACCCAAGGCTCAAATCAACATGTATTTTGTTTTTTGTTGTTTCAGGACTCCTCCATGCGAGCTCTCCCCGACTCCTTTTCCTTCGAAATGCCAAAACTCGAAATAGAACCTAGCTCTCGCTATCTCTTACCTTGTCTCTGCTCATATGAACACTACCCCGTGACCATCGACTAATACCCGAAAGGCACTCTAGCTTTCGTGAGCTCGCAATTCCGGTTGTGTAATGTACCTCAAAATTTACATGTAATTTTTTATTTTTTTTTAATTATTCTTCTTATTGGGTACTTTGAGTTGATACTATGTCTTTAAAGTTTCAGTCATTCATCAACCATGATGTACAGTAGTCCCTTGCCTTTACGTCTCTAACTGATTTTATCATTTTGTCACCTCTTCCTATTCTGGTACTGATTTATATATGTGATCATAGGTACATAGCTAGGGATACCTTGTTTTTTTATTTGCAACTTGGTAATACCCACCATTTCATTTCCAAAACCCACTTTATGTTAATGGGTATAACTACTTAGAACCAACTATTCTATAAAAGAAATGKTCATAGATGTGAAKCCTTATGATAAACGACCTTCTATAAATATTATTACAGGGTCTATGAGAAGAAGTTAACACCATTCGGCATACTTTTAAACAAACCCTTGTGGGGTAAAATTCGAACACTAAACTATACAAAAGAATAAGCGTGAGAGGMTAAACCTTGGGTAGGATATGGTTAAATTAAAGGTAGTTGGGATTCAACGTATAACTGGTGTAACCAGGTGATAAAAGAATTAACCCTACGTAGGCCATTTGGGTTCATCACCATTAATTCTCTGAGAAAACACAACAGGTTGCAACCCTCTCATCTTAAAGGCACGTCTGCAACATTTATGGCGCTCTGAGATAAGTCTAATCGTTACAAAGTTCGATCGGCATGCCCAATGAAATGTCAACACTTACCATTTGTTCACATGGCCAGGTACGATTCCCACTCATCCTCCATTACTCCATACGAAGTGTATCCCATAGATTTTATTCATTCCGGTCTTATCTTGGTGAAGGAAAAATGGAACGCTCCAGACTAAACTCTGTTTTAGTTTCCCGTCTTAGCAACATGGTCATGCTTCTATGAAATCGGACCTTGTTCCAGGTGGAAGAGCTCTTGGAAGCAAACTCCTTGACAGACAACCCTATATGTGGTAAGTTGACTTGGCTGTCATTTTTCATTTGGGTCTTTCTGTCTCATCGAGTAGTTTTCTGTAACTTTAGTTCACAAACAGATCCTTGGTAGCATTCTTGTTTTATACCGGTGTTAATATAGAAAAAGTGAAATCAGGGGTGCTCTAGCAGGGTTTAGGGTTCTTGCAGTTTATCCTCTCTTTGTACTGGTTTTCCTGTCGAGACCGAGCCATCTTTCTCTTGTGGAAGATCTTATCCCGATGTCTGTTGAAAACGCGCATCCGAGATATTCTATTTATCTATTTTCTTAACTGAACTTTCGTATTGGGTATGGCCTCCTTCGTCGGTTAATTCCTAGTTGACAGAGTATATAACCGGCCTTTCCTGTCTGTAGTAGACCTCTCGGTATAGTGTGGATCTTAAAAAGAAGTTCTGTGTTTAAACTTTAAATTCACTGGTATTATTATACCGATTATAGGTGTCGTCCTAAAGTCCAGAGACAGATTAATCCTTTCTATTTATATTTAGACTGTTACAATGGATTGATGTTTACTATTGCTTTATGCTCATTATATGCATGTTATCCCTATTTATGATTTCTTTTGGTTAAAAGTTGGTATTCGTCACTCATGATGGGCCCCTTTATTATGCGAGGGTACCCATCAGGGACACACGAGCTCCTCTTCCCTTCTCGGTCTGGGAGCACATGGTTTGGCACAAATGGTGAAGGATATAAAATCCGCTATTACAGTTAAGTACCTTTCTCATTTCGTTCTGTTCTTTTTTAAATGGTTATGTTATTGTTTGTCAGATACATTTTTAATGTTTCATCTTATTTCGCGCAGGGTGTGATCACGCTGTGGAAGGGGAACGCCCTCTTCACTCTTCTAAGAGGTACTCGGGTTCCAACTACAAAGGCCCTCTGTCTAAGTTATTATGAGTTACTAGGACCGATGATCAAGGCTACAACTCGTTATTAATACTGTGAAGATCTTTCGTTTTCCAGTTCTGTATTAGTTGTTTTTAAGGGTACACCCTAATTTGTATTAATGACTGGTACATCGAAAGTACACCAAGTTTGTGCTTGGTTGGATTCGTGATATATAGACAACCATTTCCTTAAATGAATATGAACAATGTATTGGGTTTTTATTTGCTGTGGATATTATTGAAGTAACAAGATTCAGAACTGATGTTTCTGTGTTTAACATTCTCTTCTAAATTTTTCAAAAGTTCGGTTTGTCAAAACAGAGTTGAATTCTTTTCTTGAATTGTTCTAGTTAATTTCCAAGAATTAATTACACAGTCGTCTCGATATGATTTAACCATGTATGGTAATGAACCTACAACTAGCACATAAGTTCTATGTTTAAGGGAGGTTCGTTCCCACTAGTACTGTGCGATTGTATTCAAAACTTCCAAGTTTTTTTGTTGAAGTTCGAGCACTTATTTCTATTATACAAACAAAATAGTAATGGTAGGAGTTTAGCCTGAGCCTCGCTTTCCCCATTTGTGATTGTTTTCTCTCATGTATTTTACTTTACTTATTCATATCATATACCCTAACTTGTCATGAATTACATATTGCATTGTAGCTATGCTATGCAATTTATATTTTAGCCTATGTTCCTATTTCAGCCATTAATCAAGCATTTGGTCGATCTCCCCATTAGAATTAAGTCAGTTTGTTCCTGCGTCGATACTACTAAACCATACCATAGTACCTATGCTCCAACTCTTCTGTATTGGGGTCTGTGGATTTTGCTGGATTATTTTCCTACGAGTATGTTTATACATATACATATATATATATATATATATATTACCCGACTCTGTTTATAGTCGGCTTACTTCAGCATCACTGTATCGTTTATAAAGATTACCCATTATATAATATGTCTCCGTTCATAGTATACCTATACAGGTCTACATGCATGTCAAATATAATCTCAGGGTTGCAGGGTATATTTACTTATAGTTTGAACTTGTATACTTATTAGTGAAGGTCCACTATATACTATAGTCATCTACAGGAAATATAATTTCTCCATAGGAAAACGTATGCTTGGCTACAAATGCACTATGCAAGCAAATCAGTTTCCTTTCGTTCAATAGATTTAATTTGAAGGTAGTTGTAGAATGTAGTCATCGAACAAACTTTGTCTATGATTTTGGATGCATGCTAACTTGAAGGATTTCACTATATCTGTAACCAATTCACCCCACAGAGATAGAGATATTGAAATTCGGTACAGGAAATAACACACAACACTTATATGATCATTAAAACACATACTAGGAACCACTTCACTACAAATTTAACATGTTCAGTACCATAGATATAAAAGCAGTCGAACAGGTAGGGGTTAGAGTAGCATATATGAACTAAACTCGCGGAAAAATAAAGGGAACAACCACGTTCTTCCCAACCATAGAACTGGGCAGCCAAGATCACTTGCACGGTTCACCCCCTAGCCTGACCATGAGTCCATGAGGGAAAACTTGGAAACCCCTCTTCCACAATGTCCTTCGAACCAGTAGTCACCACCTTTCCTTACACCCATTCAATGTTCATAACAACAAGGGGAAAAAAATCAATAGTTTTCCTTTCTAGCATACTTGGCAGCATCCTACCTCCTCACATATGCTTATTTATCAATTTGCCTAGGTCTTTTTCCCTCCTTTGGGAATTTTTGTAGCTTTCTAAATCCCTGATTTTCAGGGGCTTCCAGTGGCCAATTCACTGATTTGCCACTTGTAAAAATCAGCCTAGAGGTAGTTCCAACATGTTCCCCTCTCATGGAATCATGGTCAGCTAAATTTAACATGGTTGTCCCCTTTGTCCCCTGCAATCAATATAAAATATTATGTTTTTCATACAAGTGTCATAGTCCAATATCTAGTTGGGACAAATCAAATCTCTGCCCATCAGTCAAAATCATTTATTACAATTATAAAATTCGAAATTCAAAATTTCCATAAATGGCAAAAAAATTTCAATTTCGAATTTACTAAAAACATAAATAAATTTCCAGCAATTTAAATTCTAAAAATATTTTTATTTTCTTTATTTTTGGGGGGGATGTCATAGGTTGCAAGTGTTCCTAGGTCCTTTGATCCCYGAAACTCTGAAAAGAGTTAACGAGCTATGACCCCTTCCTTATCCTTTCTCCCCATGACCACCGTCTGTGATCATCGATTGAGCCCAAAAGGTGCTCGTCGCATTTCACGTATCGATGATGGGAAAGGGTTGACCCCTTGTCCTTCCAACTCCCAGTTGTCGAAATTGTGATGGGGCTTAACTCGTGTTAGCTCCTCCCTTGAGTCCCCTCCATGTGATCTTGTTCTATGACCTAGGGCTTATCCTCGAGCACTCCGTGATTTCGCAATTTGGGAGTTATAACGACTCTACCCTTTGACTTCCTTCAGTAGCGAGTCAACAAAATTCTGACCGCTCACAACATGTCCTCTTTGATGGACGACTATGATCATTTCACGTCCAGTCTCCCTGGGTAATTTCTCCAATATTCACCTTCGCTCTCCCGGTGTCTAAATTCCAGATGGATGTGGATATCCGCCACCTATCACTCCAAATCTAATGGTTGGAATGATTTCACGATATCGACGATCGTGAGTTTTCCCTTCTCTTCACCTTTGTTTTCCAAAATTCCAGAACCCCAATGGATTCTAGATCTTTGCCACCTGTCCTCCAAAATGGACGGCCCTGATGATGTTGGGAATTTGATGAGTCTGTTCTCCTCTGCATGCATAAGTTTAAACCTCATGCACCTTCTTCCGAATTTGATGACTATCGGTCCTCTGCGCTCAAATCTAATGGTTCAAATTTGATCTTCCCTGTGCGCATTCATCTGTGTATATAGACGTGGATTCAATGGTCCATATCTCATCTCTCCAGATGATCTAATGGCAGTTGTAGCTCCTCCTTCTGATTTTTTTGCGTTCTCCTTACCTTGGAAGATTTCCATGCTTCGAAGATCTCGACCTTCAATATTCCTCCAGCAAGCCCTGATACTTTGGGTCTCGTCTTTATTTTTGGAAACATTGTCCCTCCAGAGATTTTCACCCTTTCTCTGTTCTAAGGCACTCGGCCCTTCTTTGCTATTCTTCGAACCTGAAACAAGTCCACACTGTGCATTCTCCTTACGCTTGACCTTCAAATGGCTGTCATTCAACACCTTCACCTAAGTGTTAGCCTGGTGCACTCCTTGCACAGGTCCTTGCTCTCCTTGAGCCTCAACTACTCAGACCTCAAAGGTATTTGTCTCCTTTGTCCCTTAAAGAGATGCAAGTTCCCTCTTAGCAATTTTTTCTCAAGCACACCTTGTTGAGCCAACAGAGTATTCAACAACTTTGTGAGTGTCTTCTCCTAGACACTTCTCGTCTCTCAGAACTCGAAAGAGAATTCTTTGGTGCACTATATGCACTCTCTCAATGCCCTCCTAGCAGATATTTACAGAACCTTCAGTAGTTCTGTCCTTCTTCATGTGCCCTCCTCTGCACAGTCTTACCTCCAAGGTGTTCAACAACCTTGAGGCTTCTCCTTCCGAGTTGAATGATTCCTCTGGTGTGCCCTCCTGGAATGTTCTCGCCTGAATTCGCAACAAAACCCAGATGTGCACTCTTTGCACTGGCTTATAGAGTCCTCAATACTCTGTCATGCAACCTCTTGCATGAAGCCATATAGAACCCAAACTGGAAATCAAATAAACTCATAGATAAATAGAGAAGTATATCTATAGCCTATGGATGGAACCTATCACATACATCTACAACATAATAATCAATGCATAAAGACACTCATTCAAACACACACATAATACAATATGATGGAACAACTACTATGTTTGTATTAAATTCAGAATTCTTGTACAAAGGTTACAAAAGCTCGGACTGCAACAGTGTCTTGGCTCCTCTCTAATATACCTATCTGCCTCTTGTAGAACTCTCTCTTTTTTTTTCTTTTTTTCTTTCTAGTTCTAATGAGTCTAGATATAAAGATCTTTGACCAAAAGGAACTCCTCGAGCTCTTCCCTCCATCTCACCTACTCTCATAAATTACATTCAATTACATTAAATGGTTGTCTAGTCTGGATCGAATCTAGATCTTCATCATGTCAACCATTTAAGGCAACTCTATCTAGAGCCTGTCCAAAAGCATGGCTTTGGCTCTACCAACCTTACAAATATTTAATTACAATTTCAAATTTTAAAATGAGAGGGATGGAGTCTCTCTCCACCATGAATGCGTGTTGAATGCGTTGGCTGGATGGCACGCTGTTAGGTGAAGCGATGCTCCTGCATCAAGGCCCTTAGTCTCTCACAATATCACCTGGTGGAGTGTTGACTCTAGGGTTTTTTTATGTCTACCAAGTCAATCAAGAGGCGAGTGGCACCCTTGGAGCACGTAGTGAATCATGAAGGGCACGTTGTGCAAGGGAAACATAAAGAGGCGAGTGGCACCCTTGGAGCACATAGTGCGTCCTGAAGGGAACGTCGCACAAGGGAAACAAAATTAGGCAAGTGGCACCCTTGGAGCACCTAGTGCATCCTAAAGGGCACGTCGAGTTGTCAACTAAAAAGTGAATAAACCTAGATGGCCTTAGAATGAATAATGTGTTAAGAAATATTTTAAAAAAAAATCCCTAATAAAATTTTGCCCAGCCTCGAAAATTAAAATCTAGGTCTAATGTAATACTTGTGGAAAAAAAATAAAAAATTAATAATAATCATCTTTAAACATGTTACAAAAAGGGGGTAAGAAACTCGATTAAATTATTAAAATCAAATTACTTTGGGGGATTTTTTTTTTTTTAAAAGGGGGAATTAATTGTTTTTTTACATATTCTAATTAAAAAATTATTAATTAAAAAGGAAAAGGGGAAAAGGGTAATTTCCTACACTTGCTAATTTGAATTTTAGATAAAAAGGGAAAGAGGGAAATTTAAAAGAATTAGGAAACTAAGGGAAAAAGGGGGAACATAAAGAGAAAGGAAAACATAAGTAAAAATCAGAATGACTAACTTAGTAAAGTATCTTGCCTTTAAGAACTTTCTAAATTTAACTCAACTAGTAAATTAGTAAGGGGGTAAGTCATTAAATTGTGTGAGGGAATATGGGGACACCTAGGAGTGATTCTAGGAATGCTTTTAGGTGGGTCAGGGAAACAGGAGTGTAACACACCCATTATCATAATTTAAAAATTTTGGGGTTAATCTCCCACAAATGAGAAATCTCCAAAAACCTGCATTAGCGAAGTGCCAATTCCTGGTTCAATATCGGGATTCGGGGTTTCTTATGTCAAAATTCATTCACCCCGAAGACTCGCGATCCTCTGAATTCCAACACGCTCCTTACACATTAACTCCCCAGGCCAAGCTTGTGGTCCACTGCCTCTACGACCGTGGTCTTACCTCCTTTCGAGGCTACTCCTATCGGAGTTTCTGGATTTCCGATGTCGTAATTCACGAGTCCTCAGAAATCGCGATTCTCCGATCCCCGATATGCCCCGAACGCATTAGCCCTCTAGGCTAGCTCCGTTCTCATGTGACCTTCTAGTCCACGAGACCTCGTGCTCTCCTCTGTCGGATTTTCGAACTTCGCGGGTTTGAAGTGTTTAGAACTTACATTCTCAAGATCTCCAATCCTCCGATCCCCAATGCCACTTGGCGTTGACTCCGGCGAGGGTTGACCCTTTGACACCTATCCTCCACTACCACACTATTATAGTGGGGCCGTCGCGTTTCGGAATTTCGCGACTTCTCTGGCACTAATTCTCTCGTCACCGAGAACCCCGATATACCGATCCCCGATGCACGTGAGAACTTATTCCTCCACGTCACTACTTTCCCGTCGTTATATCGGATATCGTGAAATCGCGATTTCTAATGCAACAATTCCTTTGTCTTTGGAAATTCCAAAATTCCGAACCCCGACTCCTGGGGATCCTCTGATACGTGTCCCTATAGATGGAAAGTTTAAAACTCCCGTCGGGATATCGCAAATCGCGATTCCAACATGCAAGAAGTTCTTGCCTCCGGGAACCCCGATTCTCCGATTTGCGACTTCCTCGGATCTTCCGACACGTGTCCCTGCTGATGGACGGTTTNATTCCGAACCCCGACTCCTGGGGATCCTCTGATACGTGTCCCTGTAGATGGAAAGTTTAAAACTCCCGTCGGGATATCGCAAATCGCGATTCCAACATGCAAGAAGTTCTTGCCTCCGGGAACCCCGATTCTCCGATTTGCGACTTCCTCGGATCTTCCGACACGTGTCCCTGCTGATGGACGGTTTTGAGCTTATCGGGATTTTGCGGATCACAAATCCTGATGCAACAATCTCTTCACTCCTGGAATCCCCGATGGGTTAAATCCTGACTCCTACCCTGATGTTTGATGCGTGTCCTGCCGAGATCAACGGCTAGGATCTTTTCTCGGGATTTCGAGACTTTCGATGTCCCGTTTCCCTTGCTCTCAGGAACTCTGATTCCCCGATTCACAACTCTTCGGGATCTCTTGCCACGTGCTCTAGCTGAGATCAACGACTGATATTCTCTGTCGGAGTTTCGAGACTCAAAAGGGTCTCAGTTCTCTTCGGCCTGTGAAACCCTGATGCCTCCAAAATCCCGACGACTTCCCAAAATGTTGACACGTGTCCTACTAAGATTAACGGCTAGGATTCCTTCTCGGGACTTCGAGAATCACAAGGTCTCGATTCTCGGTCTTAACAAAACCCCGATGACCCGAATATCCCAATGACTTCTCCAGGATGCTGATGGTTGTCGGGACTATGGTCTAAGATCTAACAGTTCAGATCATTTCTCCTGTACGCTCCCCCTCCAGAGGCTATACTCTGTGCAACTCCTCCTGATCCAACGATTTACGGGATTTCTGCTCCAGATCTGATGGCTCAGATCACTTCTTCGCACGCCTACCCCTGCGCTTAACCCTTACGCAGCTTCTCCCGATCCAATGACTGACGGGTAATTGGACCGAGATCTAATGGTCTAGATTCGTTCCTTTGGGTCTTGGGATTTACGATCCCAATTTCTCGTTGCTCACGATGATAGAGGACCAAGGGGAAAGGTATGTAACACCTTTGTTACTTCCGTCAATCTAATGGTTGTGAATGACTCTGGGTCCTCCGACGAGATCTCGTCCGTCGACTTATTACATCTCACAACACTACTATCTTGGAACCTTAATAGGATCGTTCCTCCTCGTACAGGGTTAATAAGGCCTATGCGTTAGAGTCCTTGTTCTGGGTTCTTGGTGAACCTTTCCAAGGAGGGAATCTTTGTGAAGAGATCCTTACCGGGGCATTTCCAGAAGTGGATAAAGGAAGACAACTTCCCGAGAACGACTGGGCATGATTAGCTTCATTTTATCGACGTAATTCATGCATGGCTTCCTCTATTATGAGCATAGGCCCATTAATTATTAACAAAAACACTACACAGATATCCCTACACAAAATTGTTCACAATTTCACAGTGTTGTAAGTATATGTATGTCAGAATATGAATTTCAAGATGTAATACATAAAATACTTATCAGAAATAACGACAGAAGTGAGTGCAACTGCTGAGAGGGTTGCTCGTTTCCACCCA
>SNQJ01S0018943.1:76409-91128 GCA_010110895.2 Picea sitchensis
TGGAAAAAAATTTGAAATAAAAATGAACCACTGTGGACTGCAACACATCTTTATGCAAAGTGACCTAAACGTGTGACAACAACGTTGGTTGGAATTGCTTAGTGAATACGACTTCGAGATTACTTACATAAAAGGAACAATGAACTGAGTAGCAGATGCATTGAGTCATAGACCACACATCTTTTCAGTGTTGCCTCTTCATACCAATCTACGTGAAAGGATTCTAACTTTACATCGCGACAATGACTGGAACAAAGAGGTCGCATATTTTATCGGACAAAACACAATGATGGTACCAAGATTTGAAGTATTTATGTTTCACGATGATGGATTATTTAAGTTTAAAAATCAGATTTACGTACCACCGAACGACGAGTTAAGGAGTTTGATCTTAAAAGATGCTCAAGAAACAATGTACATGGCCCACCTAGAAGTCATGAAGATGAGGGTGGACCTTAAAACCTTATTCTTCTGGAAGGGAATGAAGGGAAACATAGTCAACTATGTGGCTAGATGTCTAGAATGTCAACAGGTAAAGGTTGAACATAGACATTGAACATGATTTTGATGGATTTCATTGTTGGACTGCCACTGAAGACAAGGAGACACGACTTGATTTTAGTGGTAGTTGACACTGTGACAAAGAATGTTGATTTTATTCTTATGTGTATGATGTATCATGAAACTAACATAGCTAGATTTTTCATCAGTGATATTTTGAGGTTGCATGGTGTGCCTAAGAGGATTATATCTGATCAAGGATCAGCATTTACTGGACGATTCTGGACTAGTTTCCAAGAGGCCTTGGGAACCCAACTTAATTTTAGTATTGTGTATCACCTGGATATTGATGGGAAGACTGAACAAATGATCTACACCTTGGAAGACATGTTGCGCATGTGCGTTATGGACCAACAGAAGCATTGGGAAGAATTATTTCCACTGGTAGAATTCGCTTATAACAACAGTTACCAAAATACCATTAAGATGTTGCCTTTTAAGTTCCTTTATGGGCGACCATGTCAGACACCTGTGAGTTGGGATCGGCTTGAGGATAGGGTCCTGGTGGGACAAGAAGCGATCCAAGAAATGGAATATCAAATGGAAACAATAAGACAAAATATCAAAGAAGCACAGGATCGACAAAAGAGTTATGTCGATGCACACCGTGTCGACCGTAGTTACGAAGTGGGTGATCGAGTCTTCCTGCAGGTAAAACCACATAAGAGTTCGATCAAGTTTGGAAAGGTAGCTAAAATATCTCCTAGGTTCATGGGACCTTTCAAGATTGTTGAGAGGAAGGGGCTTGTGGCCTATCGACTGCCTTGCCTGATTCTTTGAGGCATATTCATGATGTTTTGCACATATCTGTTTTTAGACATTATATTAGTGATCCTACACATTTTATTGACATGAGTTCCTTGTAGGTTTCGGATGAGGGGGCGCTCACAACTTTGTCGATCCGCATCTTAGATCATCGCATTTGAAAACTATGATGTCGAACAGTAGATCAGTTCAAGGTCCAATGGGACAACTATATTCCACACTCGACAACCTGCAATGCCGCATATGATATATGCCATCATTTTACATTTTTTTTTGATAGATAGACTTATGACACCGTGATACACATGATTTCGGCACTTATATACTGTGAAATCTCAGGACGAAGTTTAGAACAGGAGGGGGTGTATGTAACATCYCGCTCTTATGCGCAGTGAGCAAACTTATTCTTTGAGGACACTTGCTTACAAGTGTTCTGGATTATTATACTATTGGTCGTTGATTATGATTGTGAGGCATTATGGATGTGATTATATGTTATGTTTTTGAATTGACTTAGATAGGTGCTATTGAATTGGTTATCCTGAGTGTGCAGGATTTAGACCTCGAGGATGTTGAGGCATCGATGAAACCCTTGGACTCCAGATCGAGTCAGGGAGTGCACTATTGGAGTTTGATTGTTCTATATACGACATATGTGCATCTGATTAGATGTTATGATTATGGATTTTATTCTCATATGATTGGTTGGTGATGCAGGTTGAGGATATCTTGCAGACTAGACTCACATGTGGAGTAGAGGGGTCAAACACGACTACTAGAGACGTTGAGAGAGAGGTGTGGACAACATCCCTGCCACAACCTACTAGAATTCTCGTTGTGGCTTGAACTGTAGGTTAACGACTACATAGTTCAAGAAGGCCCAAGATATCGTGAGGGAAGACTGCGATAGCCGCTCACGATGATTCTAAGGGGCGTGTAATAAGGCAAGGGCCTTATTCCATAGAGGCCCTTAGTCTCCCACAAGATCATCTGGCGGAGTATTGACTCCAGGGATTTTTTATGTCTACCAAGTTAGTCAAGAGGCAAGTGGCACACTTGGAGCATGTAGTGTGTCCTGAAGGGCACGTCGCGCAAAGGAAATAGAAAGAGGTGAGTGGCATCCTTGGAAAACGTAGTGCGTCCTGAAGGGCACGTCGCACAAGGGAAACAAAATGAGGCGAATAGCACCCTTGGAGCACCTAGAGCATCCTGAAGGGCACGTCGCATTGTCAACTAAAAAGTGAATAAACCTAGATGGCCTTAAAACAAATAATGTGTTAAGAAAGATTTAAAAAACAATTCCCTAATAAAATGTCGCCTAGCCTCGGAAATTAAAATCTAGGTCTAAAGTAATACTTGTGGTAAAAAAATAAAATAATAATAATAATAATAATAATCATATTTAAACATGTGACAAAAAGTGTGTAAGAAACACGATTAAATTATTAAAATCAAATTACTTTGGGGGACTAATTTTTTTTTTTAAAAGGGGGAGTTAATTGTTTTGTTACATATGCTAATTTAAAAAAATTTAATTAAAAAAGAAAAGGGGAAAATGGTAATTTCCTACACTTGCTAATTTGATTTTAGATAAAAAGGGAAAGAGACAAATTTAAAAGAATTAGGAAACTAAGGGAAAAAGGGGGAACATAAACAGAAAGGGAAACATAAGGAAAAAGTAGAATGACTAACTTAGTAAGGTATCTTGCCTTTAAGAACTTTCTAAATTGAACTCAACTAGTAAATTAGTAACGGGGTAAATCATTAAATAGTGTGAGAGAATATGGGACACCTATGAGCGATTCTAGGAATGATTTTAGGTGGGTGAGGGGAATAGGAGTAATTAAATAATTAATGAAATTAATTTCTGGTCCAACGAAGGGGATGGGTGACACATGTACGGGGAGGATTTTTTTTTAATTATTTTATTGAACATTAATTTAACTTGGAAATTGGGAAAGGAGTGACATAAAAACTCTATATAAAGGAGGGAGGAGGAGCATGATGGATCTATTATTTTATGCGTAACGTCACACTGCAAAATTTTAGACTTGACTCACTTATCTTGTGGGAGTTGGAATACCCATCTTAGTGAGGAGTGGTAGCTCAGCTTTGCGAGGTGATCTATGAGCTAGTTGTTCTCTAGTTTATTGTGCATTGCCCTTTTGCAACTCGGGGGGATAAAGGGGAAGAAGAGTACCCCTAGCATTGGCTGTGAGGTATCGGTGAAGTCTCATCGGTCTAAAAGCGGAGATGCACGGAGCGTGCAAGACTATGACTTGGAGCAAGCGACTTAGGCTACGGTACACTTGCTTTTATTCTGCATGGTAGATTATTATGACCTTACACTTTCATTTCTGTACTTTTAACTGTGTAAAGAAGGTGTTGGACTTATCATTTTAATTGAGTACTTAATTTCCCTTAGCCTTAAGCTCAGTGCTTGACTTGAGTTCCTTGGCTTTCGATCGACTTTCGATCCCTGAATGATGTGACTGTCCTATTGGATTTATTGATTTATTATGAACAATTGTGCTTTACTTCGTCCTCATCCCTAGATCGTCAGTCCACACCTAAGCAATCGTCCAGGAGCTGGATCAACGGTCGTCACTTCGGTGTTAATAGACCTATAGATATTAAAGCCCTTCTTTTCTGTGCGTGGATGATGAGCGAAGGATGTGTTTGCCTAGTGGTTTACCCCTTGTTTTCTCCATGTTTTGATTGTCGCCTGCTTTGGTATCTTCATGTTATATCACCTCTTCATCCTAATCCTTCTCGCCATCTGAAAACTATGTTTAGTATTCTCTGCCTTTCAACACCCTCAACCACAATTTTTTAACTCTGCATTTTTATATATTGCTACATAAATTATCT
This sequence comes from Picea sitchensis, assembly GCA_010110895.2. Classification (NCBI taxonomy): domain Eukaryota; kingdom Viridiplantae; phylum Streptophyta; class Pinopsida; order Pinales; family Pinaceae; genus Picea; species Picea sitchensis. The sequence continues at coordinate 80,607 of SNQJ01S0018943.1, forward strand.
CTACATTTTAATACCTGTCCTGGCAATGATTTGAGTCTGCGTTTTTAATGATTCTCCTGGCGAATTTACCGTGCATTTTTTTTTACATCTAGTATGCCATTTACTCTGCAAATTTTACCTTACGTTTACACCTCTGGCCTATGATTTACTCTACCTTTGGCCACTCGATTGTGTCTTATTCTATTATTACTCTACGTTCAATTCTTTTATTTACTTGATTGCGTTCAATTATTTTATTTACTTGATTACATTTCAATTATTTGATTTACTTGACTACGTTTTAATTCCTTTCGTTGTGTTTTTATCCTTTGATGAAAATCTTTGTGTTAATACAACGATTGTTGACAGCTAATACCATTGTATGACATCGAGGTTTTTAACCATTCATGACTGTGAATGGATCTTCAGACTGCGTTTCCAATTACCATCTATTGGCTATAAATTTTATCCTTTTACTTGCCTGCGAATTTAATTTTACTCGACAACGATTTTAGATGTTAAATCCAGTGATTTTGATGATAACACTCAACCTTATTTTCATGAACTCAACGATTGTTTTATTATAACCTTCAGCGATGTTAAACCCAACGATTGATGATAACACCTGGCCTTTTGGAGTGAGTTTTAATGAGAGTGTGTTTTAACTTGGAGTGAGACTCTATTGGGAACTGAATATGTATTGATTGGATATTGTATTGTGTTTTACTCAGGGATGCATTTTATTTACGTTTTGACAGTCGCCTCAGCTACTATGATCTGACGAATGCATCTACATTATGTTGGCCCTTCACTTGACTACGTTCACCCACACTACATTGTACTCATACTTGTGACTGAGTTTACTTACGTTTGATAATGATTGTTTTCATTTCCCATTAATTTCCTTTATATTTGTTAAACCTTTAAAAAAAGGGAACAACGGTTATAGACCAGCGATATTAATAACAAAACCTTTTTTAATTTTTATTTTATTTTATGATTTTATGACCGCGTTCTGAGACCACGAAATTGTTTTCTTGATGTTGGGAATGACAACGAGGGTTTCTCTATTTGTTGCGTTAATGGTGTTTCGGGTGGGTAACTTTATTGCTTTAATAATACCTGACTGCACCTTACATTGACTAACCGAGTAACCTGGTGGGGGATATAAATAACATTGAAGAGTGTGTACTAATAGGCCTCATATTTTAGGCAGTGAATCCCCATTGATGGTTGTCACAATATTTTTGCGAGTTGGCATTGCTTCGGCCATTACACTGTAATAATGCACTCACAATTATATTACTAATACAATCACACTGCAATTCTATTAGTTAGTGGTAGCATAATTCTAGTTTAAAGATGACAAGATTATTATATTGAAGGACAAACTCTTATCCATTATTACCACAACAACCAAAAGTATTTAAATACCAATATGATTATAGATGGAATATCTTGAACTATCCATATTAACCTTTAAAAATGATATCTTCTATATATTAACAATTGTACCCTTTTTTCTAATATATAGGGGGCATATGTTAATATGGTAAGAATACCACTATCTTTTATCGCAAAATTTTGGTCATATGTGAAACTTATTTGAATTTCTTAAATTTTGTAAAATAGTTGTATTATCTTGTATTAATCTTATCAACGATTTTTCCTCTACCCTTTATTGCCCTTTTTCTTTTAAAATATTTGTACCTTAATAGTTTTATTCGAGGTGCATAGATAGATTTTGTTGCACAAGGAGATTTTTGTGTTGCTTGAATGTCTTAGTCATCTTGATGATTGTCGTTGGCTGCTAGGGTTAATCATTAGGTGGTTAGATAGTCCTTGATCTCCTAGCACGTTGATTTTAGCAGGGTTGAGGGTCCAGTTATGTTGTTACGCCATGGTTGTTGTTATGCCTTTCACTTGGCGATGACATGATCCCAGTTGAGGGGATCATTGTGCGCCCTAAGGGATAGAGGCGAAGTATAACTGGGCCGAGGCCTTTGCGACCCCTTGTGGGTGTGGTTCGTGGTCGTTGTAGTATTGGCATTTGGGTTGTAACATCGTCATGCATTGTTTACACACCATAGAGGTTCCAACACTGGTTGTTGACGCCACAGTGTCGGGATAGGGGATGTTTTCCTTAGGAATGTAGGTGTTGTCATGTTTGTGTTGGGTGGGTAGTCATCCATTCCCTGATTTACGCGTGTTTCCCCCAGTTGCTCGATGTGCCAGCGTGTAGAGTCATGTTGTCTGTTTCCTGATCTGAAGGCATTGTGTTCATCGTCTGGGTTTGTTTAAATTTGTCGTTGTTTCCTTCCTACCTAAAAGAAAAAAAAACAAATTTTTCATTTTGCTGCGCTTGTAGTGTAATGAAGGGGTCGTTATAGTCAAATACATTTTGGGTTGAAGCCATAAATACTACAGTTTACTTAAAGAACAAAAGTCCAACAAGGTGTCTTGATAATATTACTCCTTTCAAAGCCTTGTATGGTTCCAAACCTGCAGTTCATAATTTGAAAGTATTTGGGTGTAAGGATTTTGCACAGCTTCCAAAGGAGAATAGGAATAARATGGATGCTAAAGAAATTAAATGTATTTTCATAGGGTATTGTTCTGAATACAAAGCATATAAATTATTTGATCCTTCTAGTCACAAAGTATTTTCGAGTAGAGATGTACCTCTCCATGAGCAGGAAGCAGAAAATCATGACGACAACGTTCATGAGGAATGGCATAGACTTCTTGATGAAGGAGTTAAAGAAGAGTAGCAACAACCATTACAACAACATCCACCACAACAAAAACCACAATCACAACGATAGCCACAGCAGCAACAACAACAACAAGGACTTAGTGACAGTGACATTGACACTTCAAGCAGTCAAAGCTCACCTAGTGGTGAAAACAGATCTTCACAAGGTGGGGAGGAAAATAATTAATTGAGAAGATATTCACGAAAAGTTCGGCTCCCTGAGAGGTATAGAGACTATGCTCTAATGAGTAGCATTTAAAATGTCATAGAACCCATGAGTTTTGATGAAGCCAATGAACATGATGAATGGATAAATGAAATGGAGGCAGAATATGAATCTATAATGAAAAATAATACTTGGGAATTGACTGAATTGCCTAAACATAAAAAGTTTATTGGATGTAAATGGATATACCAACCCAAATTTAAATTAGATGGTAGTATAGACAAATATAAGGCTACACTGGTGGAAACAGGGTATTCACAAACAAAAGGTATTGATTATGCTGAAACATTTGCACCTTTAGCTAAATTGAATAATATCAGATTGTTAATTACTTTAGCTACAAAGTATCATTGGAAGCTACACCAACTAGATGTTAAATTTGCATTTTTGAATGGTCAGTTAAAGGAGGAGGTTTACCTTACTCAACCTGAAGGGTTTGTGGAACATTGGCAAGAACACTTAGTGCGTAAGTTAAAGATTTCATTGTATGGACTAAAACATGCACCTAGGTCATGGTATGAGAAGATAGACTCTTTCTTTCTTCAAAAAGGTTTTATGAGGAGAAAAGGTGATCAAAATCTGTATACCAAATTTGATGAGAAGGGGTATAGAGTATTGATTTCCTTATATGTTGATGATTTAATAATTACAGGAAATGCAGGGAAATTAATTGATGAAATCAAGGAGCAATTGTCACACGTTTTTTAAATGAAAGATATTGGTGAGTTACATTACTACCTAGGTCTTGAAGTTTGGAGAAATGCAGGCCAAATTTTCGTTTGTCGAAGTAAGTATGTCAAACAAGTACTTAAGATAATTAAAATGGATCAGTGTAAGTCTTCTATTGTTCCCATGCAACAGAATGTGAAACTTTCTTGTGATGATGGTTCAAAGGAGGTTAATGCCACTATGTATAGACAAATCGTGGGTAGTTTGAATTATCTCACCACAACCAGACCTCATATTGCATATTTTGTGAGTGTGTTAAGTCAGTTTATGGTGAAACCTCAAGAAATCCATTGGAATGCAGCAAAGTCGGTACTCAGGTATCTCAAAGGAACACTTGATTATGGTATTAAATATACTGATGCATCTGATGTTGAGTTGACAAGTTTCTCAGATTCTAATTGGGCTACAATCAAGATGATCGAAGATCGATCAACCACTGGATATGCGTTTGGAATTGGATTCGGGGTTGTTTCATGGAGTAGTAAAAAACAACCTATTGTATCATTGTCTTCTACTGAAGCAGCATATAAAGCCTTGTGTGCAACAACTTGTGAAGATGTTTGGTTGAGAAGACTTCTTCAAGATGTTGGAGAAGAACAAAAGGAACCTACAAAGATCAAATATGATAATCAAAGTTCAATCAAGTTGACGAATAATCTGATTTATCATGCAAGGACAAAGCATGTTGATGCTCAATTTCATTTTGTTAGAGAAAAGTTGCACTCAAATGAAATAGCTCTTATGTATTGTAATTCTTGTGAAAATGTTGCTGATATTTTCACTAAGCCTCTTGGAAAGATTAAGTTTGAGCTGTTTAGGGAAATGTTAGGTGTAGAAGTCAATCCATTCTCCATTAAGGGGGAGACTTAGAAATAATGGAGCACTAGATAGTTACTTAGATGAATTGTTGTAGTGTTTAATGTAGATCCTACTTTCATGTGTGAGTTGTAACGACCTAAGTAGATTTTTTTCCTATATAATGATGCAATCATTCTTCATTTAATGTAAGTGTAGCCTCACAAGTGTTGCTTTCCCCTAATTCTAAGTCAACTAAATAAAACTCTTTTAGAATAAAAAATTAAAACTTTCCTAAAATACTTACTGGAGTAATTATATTCTACATCAACCAATAACTTATGAATGTTTAGTTTATTATTTTTTTGGTTTACCAATATAAGCTATGATAGGTTAGCCAAGCTCCGGTTTAGTTTATTAGTTTTTTGGTTTACCAATATAAGCTATGATAGGTTAGCCAAGCTCCTGTTTAGTTGCCAGATCTCTGAATAATGGACTACATTTTTTGTAATTTTGAAGACAATGTCTAGTTGTGTTTTAATAGCTTTAACATCATTAATCCTAAGAAACAATTAATTATATTTTAATAGATTTAACATCATTAATCCTAAGAAACAATTATTATGTTGCAGTTTTTGTTATTTTCCTTTTACTTGAAAAGATTAGTCATAGCTTTAAAAAGTCAAACAATTTCCTAAAATTCATTTACCATGTTATGACTATTTAATGTATCATAAAATTGGTTCACCATGTTATGACTTTGGTGAGTGAAAGTTTGATGAACGAACTCTATTGTTTTGATTCTCATACCTTTCGAAATTATGACTTTGGTGAGTGAAAGTTTGATGAACGAACTCTATTGTTTTTATTCTCATACCTTTCGAAATCAATTTTTTTGGTTGGACAAACAGTATGCTTGTAACTAGTGCTGGCAGAAAGGTCCGTAATAATTTATCTGTTTTTCTTTTCTCTGTCCTATATATTTCACGCCCTGGATCGGCTCCATCTTACTTATGGGCGTACGAAGAACAGGTTTCTTCATTTCGCATGGGAACTTATAAAAGCCAAGGGCTTGCATAAAGGTGTGATATCTAGATCTCGCGATTGCCTGAGGTATAATCTAGGAGTTAATTTTGTAAATGTTGTATAACTATAGTTAATATAATGATATTCTGGCCACATCTCATTGCAGCCAATAATGATCCGATATATATGCAGCCCACCAATAATTTCAGGAAGAACGAATATTATTTCCATAAAGAATTAATTTAAGATTCCTTTGTTGTGTCAAGCGAGCAGCACATTGAAGATTATAGATACATGAATGTTGAAGATGAGATGTATGAAAATTATTGAAGAGATAACGAAGCCTGCATATACTATTGAAGAGAAAACGATGGACACGTGAAATCGTAGGAGGCTCTGAGATATCAACAAAGACGACAAAGTGACAGAAAGCTTTTATAGTCATGGATGACTTTTGTGTTAATGTGGGATGGCGGGACAGTGGCAGCGGGACCTCTCTTCGCCCATTCATTCATTGGGCCACTGCACAACTTTCCTCTCCTTTCCTGTGTACAAATTGAGTGCTTCCACGTGATTTCAGGACGTGCACCCACTAAACGTTACGTCGCTCCCCAGAAAAGTTTCTGACTGAAAAACTAGGTAGCAGACATATTTTCGTGTTTCGTATCTATTCATGATAAAAAGTTGAGGTCGTACCTAGATTAAGTTTTTTCACATACTAATGGTGGTGAGCAAGAAGCTTTTAGTTTTTATATCTTTTCTTTTGGGTCAAGTTTTGTCTCTTATGTTCAAAGTATTGTCTTCATCAATAACAACTTCATTAGATCCAAAGGTTAAGTTTTGTCTCTTATGTTCAAAGTATTGTCTTCATTAGTAACAACTTTATTAGATCCAAATTTTCATTCTAGGTAAGAGTTTTATTTGGATGATAGCTGATAAAATTGTTTTACAGCTCATTTGGTCAAAATGAGGGTTGCCATTTGTCTAATAAAATATTCATCATAGACATTTAAATATCAAATATTCTTAAAAATTATTGCAACCAAAACCATTTAAACTTCCAACACGTCATTTTAGCTTTAATAATAAATCCTTATGTTTAGGTGAAATTTTATATTTTAGTTTTAATAAATCTTTATGTTAGGTGAAATTTAATAGCGAAATGGATTTTTGATTATAAACATTTAAAGATTCTTCCTCTTTGTTGGAGGCTCGTTAATTAGGCACTACACTAAGGTAAATTTTTGGTCCATAAATGGTCAATCCAATATGAAAGAAAGACAATTAGGTAAATTAGATAAGTTGGGTGACTCATATGATTAGGGTATTTGGGATAAGTGTAAATACCTATCAACTCAATTGGTAAACTCAATTGGTATATAAATAGATGTGATCATTGATGTAACAAGAAAGAATAGTGATGTTTGATCTCTTATAACAAAAGACAAATAGATGTGATCATTGATATAACAAGAAAGATTAGTGACATTTGATCTCTTATAACAAAAGACAAATAGATGTGATCATTGATGTAACAAGAAAGAATAGTTATGTTTGATCTCTTATAACAAAAGACTCCCATTAGTAACTTCCATTTGTAATGTTTTAGATTACAATATTGGCTCCATTCATTTCCAATAGTACATGAACCATGATTTGTGTACAATTGTTGTATGCAAACATAGATGATGATTTTAGAGGAGACACGAGAGTGGTGACAGAGGAAAATATAAATCTATATAAAAAACTATGACAATAAATCGGTTGACTCTTGCACAAGCAAGGCATCAAATTTTCACAAAGACTCACGAAAAAAATTTAGAAGCAATCCCTCTAACACACAAAGAAGTACATTGAGTGAGCTAGATGAATAACATCATGACAACAAACCATTGATTTCCAATTTGATGATTGGAAAATGAACAAACTTATATGAGTGGATAGAGAAAATTGCAAACGAATTATATGAGAAAGAAGCAATTGAAGAATGCATGTCCATTGATGATATTAAAAGAAGGTTCTATGATGATCTAAGTGGTTTACCTTTGTATTTGCCTGATCCCTTCTTCAGTCTCTTCACAAATTTTTCTTCAATTTCATCAGGCTCAGAATCCTCATTCGTGTCTACTTTGAATGATGCTTCTCTGGAGGTGGGTTTATCTTTAACTATTCTCATTTCATATGCAGTCAATGTTCTTAGAAGTTGATCAAACTCCAAGGTTTTTAGATCATTAAGTTGTTCTATAGAAGAAACCTTCGGGTTGAACCTATCTGGTAGAGATCTCAAAATTTTATGAACTAAAGAAGGTTCCTCAATTTTTTCACCAAGTGATTTCATTGCATTTACTAGTTCTTCAACTCTCAGAAAGTATTTTCCAACAGTTTCATCTTCTTTCATCTTCAGTTGTTCAAACTGTACTCTATATATTTGAAGCTTGGCACCCTTTACCTTCTCATTACCTTCATAAATGCTAATGAGTTTGTCCCACATTTCTTTGGCAGTTCCTACGTGCATAACTTTTACRAATTCTGCTTCTGCAAGCCCACTCAAGATAGCATTCATAGCCTTAGTGTTGAAGCTAAATTCTAGCTTGTCATCCKTATTAGCTAGTACAACTGGCTTTACATAACCAATATCTACCACATCCGAGACATCTGCACCTAAATCCATTATTTAAGTTCTCATTCTAACTTTCCACAAGGCAAAGTTTGTTCCATTGAACATAGGGGCCTTATTGGTTGAATTTCCTTCATGGCTTGACATGTTTAAGTTCTACGATCTACCCTTAGATAAAAGGGGAYGGATCTGATACCAATTGTTGGACAACTGAGAGGGGGCAGGTGAATCAGTTGTTACTGAGATTAAACAATAATGCTTATTTTAAATTCTTTGCAGATCACTTAATGAAAATCACAATAATGCAGGGAAGTAAGCAATAGAACAATCAACATCATTTTCACATATGAAATATACAGAGACAGATATTTCCTGAGGAACCCCATAAAGGGTAGAAACCTCTTCTTCTTTATATGATAAGTAATCTTTGCAATCTATACATTATCATACATATGATTTCCAACTCATTGTGAGGCTACAACCTCTGTATTGCAAGTTGCAACTTGCTGAGAGAACCAACTCTTTGTTTTCTCTAGCACCTACTAGAAGGAAGCATCAACTCCCTGGTTTCTCTAGCACCCACTAGAAGGAAGCACTGACTCCCTAAGTGCTCCAGCACCAACTTCCATTCACACAGGCACCAACCTGTATAACAGAAAACAACAGTTCTCCCTTGCACCACCCTGCCACCCTAGTTTCTTTGGATGCAACTAGACGGAAGCTACAACTCCCTGTGTTTAAGTACCCACTTGAACCTCTGAGGACAACAGTCCTCCCTAGCACCTCCCTACCACCCCGAAATATAATTTTTTGCTCATGAAGCTTATTACAATGATACAATATTTATCATTGGCTTACCAGACTTATCACTGTTCTGCTACACTGCACTGCTTTGTTTGCATCCGTGTCTTCTGCACACTCCTTGCGCTTTTTGTTCTTTTGCCTTTTGTGCTCTCTGCACCATGTCCCTTCAATGCACCATTCCCCTTCTATGCATTTTTGTTGCTACGCTATGCCTCCTTCTTCACACCTCTATCACACTCAACAACAACCCCCATTTCTTCTTTGTTTAGCATTCTTATACTCTCTATGCACCTTGTGCATGCAATTTACTTCTTTCTCTTGCATCCTCTCCACGCGCAATCTCCTCCACATCGGGGTGTTTTGTCCATTTCACTCTTCCACATCTATCCCATATCCTGTGTGCCACGTTGTATCTCTCTGTTCAACATCTCCTGCTCATTCTGAGTGCTCTGCCTGATCATCATGGTAACTCTTCAGCTTCTCTGGCGGTTTCACCCATGCATCCATCATCACTGGGTGTTATCTCAAGATTCCTCAGCTTCTCTGGCAGTTGAGACTCTTCATCTTCTTTGTCATAGACGAGCTCATCCTCTAGCAGAAACCATCATTTGTTTCTAGCAGTTACACTTTGAAGTGAAACAATAGCCCTCTGATTTTATTCAAATTCATCTGCACCGTTGAATTGACTTCATTGAACCTTGCATTCATTTCGCTATTTTGCACTTCTACATTTCAGTATCCCCGTGGTGAATATTTCGTTACTCTCCATGTCCCGATCCCTGAAACTCTGAAATGGAGCTTGTCTGCACTAGCTCCTTCCTCCATCTTCCATCGATGTGACCAATGGCTGTGACCACAGGCTGAGCCAAAATGTGTTTCGCATTTCGGCAATTCGCCAATACTGTTGTGAGGCTTCTCGACTCTCCAAGTCACGATCCCCGAAACTCCAAAATGGAGCTTGGGAGCTCTTCTCTACATCTCTTCGTCGATATGACCACCGACGGAGACCAAGGCCTATACCAAAAAGGTGTTTTCACATTTCACATTTCGGCATTTCACATTTCGCGATTTCGACATTCTCGATGTGAGAGTTCTTGACAACTCCACCTCCCGGTCTGCGTATCTCCGAAATGGATTTAGATCAACTTTTTGGCTTTTCGCACTTCACAACTTCGGGATTCCTGTCGAGAGAGTCCTTGACATCTCTGACTCCCGGTATCTGAACCTCCGGTATAGAGTCTTTGAAATTTTACGATTTCGTATTTCACGACTTCGGGTTTCGCGACTTCGGGACTCCTGTGATGAAGAGTCTTGACTCTTGACTCCTCCAACTCCCGATATCCGAAACTGACTCCCTGCTTTCGGGATTTTGGCATTTTGCATTTCGCGATTTCGGGACTCCTGATGATGAAGAGTCTTGACTCTTCCAACTCCAGGTATCTGAAATTGTCCTCCTTCTTTCAGGATTTCGATGTTTCACATTTCACGATTTTGAGACTCCTGATGATGAAGAGTCTTGACTCTTCCAACTCTCGATATCCGAAATTGTCCTCCTTCTTTCGTGATTTTGGCGTTTCGCATTTCATGATTC
>SNQJ01S0018943.1:91138-130513 GCA_010110895.2 Picea sitchensis
ATCTTATGATTATGGCACAAAGCAGTACTAGATTGTTATACAAAGACACTTAACTTTAAAGATGATTATGGCACTACTAGAATAGCCCAAGGTATACCAAAACCTATATCAGTTAGACAAGTTTCAGCAATGCAATTCAAGAAATGTATGAGAAAGGGATGTCAATTTTATGCCATCCAAGTAACGAATGTGTTACAAAAAGAATAAAAGCCAAAGTTAGAAGACTTTGTTGTCCTATGTGAATTCATGGACATGTTTGTGGATGATATACCGTCATTACCTCCTATAAGGGAAGTAGAATTCTCCATAGACTTACTACCTGATTCAACCCTTATCTGAAAAGCACCTTACCGAATGAGTTTACCAGAATTGACAGAATTAAAAATACAATTATAGGAATTGTTAGACAAAGAGTATATCAGACTGAGTGTTTCACCATGGGGGGCACCAGTCCTCTTTGTGAAAAAGAAATACCGTAATCTAAGACTTTGTATCGATTATAGACAATTGAATAAAATGACTATTAAGAACAAGTACCCCTTACCTAGGATAAATGACATGTTTGATCAAGTAGGTGGGGCCAAGATCTTTTCAAAATTGGATTTACGATCTAGTTATCATCAAGTTAGGATAAAGGATGAAGATATAAGAAAAAAATACTTTCGAACAAGATATGGACACTACAAATTCATGGTCATACCTTTCATACTCACTAACACACCAACCACATTTATGTGCCTGATGAACACTATTTTCAGTCAGTACTTAGACAAGTTCCTACTAGTGTTTATCGACGATATTCTGGTCTATTCTAAAACAGAGGAAGAACATGAAGGACACTTAAGAATAGTTTTGCAAACATTGAAGAAACACAGGCTGTATGCCAAATTCGATAAGTGTGACTTTTATCAAAAGAAAATACAATATCTAGGACATGTAATTTCAATAGAAGGCATTGTCGTAGACCCTGAGAAAATAAAATCCATCATGGAACGACCAGTACCTAAAGATGTAGCGGATATCTGGTCATTCATGGGAATCACCATATATTATAGTAGATTTATAGTGGGGTTCTCCAAGATAGACTACCCTATCACATCATTACAAAAGAAAGGGACCAAGTTTAACTTGTCACAGAAGTGTCAAAACAGTTTTAACAAGCTAAAGGGATTATTGACAACTGCACCCATATTAAAGGTAGAAGACCCAGATAAAGACTTTACCATAGGTGTTGATGCAAGTAAATAAGGACTAGGTGGTGTCCTTACTCAGGAAGGACATGTACTTTGTTATGAGTACCGGAAATGAAAATAACACGAGAGAAATTATGTCACTCATGACTTAGAATTGGGAGCGGTAATACATGCCTTAAAAATGTGGCGACACTACAGAATTGGCAGAAAATTTCTACTATTGACGGATAATAGTGGTGTGAAATATTTTTTTATCCAACCAGACCTTAGTGCAAGGCAGGCAAGATGGCTAGCCTTCTTGAGCAAATTCGACTTCGAGGTCAAACAAATCAAGGGTAAGGAAAATAAAGTACCAGACGCTTTAAGAAGAAGAGTCCATGGGTTATTTGAGATAAATATCAGCAAGGCAGAAAGTGATATAGAACAAAGAATAAGGACAGAACGTATTAACGATGAAAATTACACTAAGATAATGGCAGAATAACAAAACAGTATTGCAAACTCAGATAAACCAGATCTGAGTATCGACAAAAAGGGACTATTACAATGTAAAAACAGACTTTACATACCAAATTCAACAGAGATAAATTTAACAGTCTTGGACGAAGTGCATAAGAAACCATATTATGGCCATCCAAGATACCAGAAAACAATAACAACACTTAGAAAACTATTCTACTGGACTAGTATGAAGGGTGAAACAATAGAATACTTAGCTAGGTGCCAAGATTGTCAGCAGGTTAAGGCCGAACACCAGCATCCAGCCGGCCTATTACAACCATTACCAGTACCAGAATGGAAATGGGAGACCATATCGTTGGACTTTATAACAGGTTTTCTTAAAACTCATAAACATAATGATTCTATTATGGTTGTAATCAATAAACTCATTGAGTCTACACACTTTATTCCTGTGAAATCTACTTTTAAAGCTATAAACATCACTGGAATATTTATGAAAGAAAATTTTAGACTGCATGGTATTCCTAAAATGGTGATCTCAGATAGAGATGTAAAATTTATGTCCACTTTTTGGAAATAATTGTTTGCAGGGCTAAATACTAATTTGAATTTCAGCACGAGTCACCATCCACAAACGGATGGACAGACGGAATGAACACATCAGATCATAGAATATATGCTCTGCATGTATGTAAGAACAAAACCAAGTAAGCCGGATGACTACCTGTACTTGGTAGAATTCACATATAACAATGGGTACAAAACTTCAGCTAAATTGATCCCCTTCGAGGTACTGTATGGCAAGAAGTGTACAACTCCAATTAGTTGGGACAACCCGGTTGATAGACATATGGTTGGACTAGAGATGCTCCAAGAAATGGAAAGTATGGTAAGGAAAGTACAACAAAAATTGAAAGAGGCATAGGACAGACAGAAAAGCTATGCGGACCAGAAAAGAAGACACTTAGAGTTTCAAGTAGGAGATCATGTTTACTTGAAACTTAAAGCCCGAAAGAGTTCACTCAAAATCGGGAACTGTGCCAAGCTAGCACCCAAGTTTTGTGGGCCCTTTGAGATACTAGCTCGAATTTGACCCGTAGCATACCAACTTGCACTTCAATCTAATCTAAGAATTCATATTGTATTTCATATTTCTTTGTTGAAAAAGTATGTTCATGACCCTACTCATATGATTGATTGGAACTTGGTGCAGGTGGAACCTAAAGGCGAGTTCCAGGTCAAACCCCTACATATTCTGGACCGGAGAGAAATAGCACTTAGGAGCAGATCCATCGCTCAAGTAAAGGTGCAATGGAAGCACTTTATTCCTGAGGAGACCACTTGGGAGTTGGAAGGAGATTTGCGGAAATCTCATCCAATCTTGTTTCAAGAAAGGAACTAACACTAGGATATTGTTTTATTCAAGTGGGAAAGGATGTGACATCCCCAAAAATAAAGTATTTTGAAATTTAAAATTTGATAGAGAATTATTTGTTTTGGTAAATTCAAATTTGGATTTTTTTTTTCCATTTATGGCAATTCTGAATTTCGAATTTAATAAATTGTAATTAATTATTATGACTGTTGGGCAAAGTCCTAATTTGACCCAGCTAACTAGTTGACCATGACACTTGTATGTAAATAGAATATTTTTTTATTTATTGCAGGAGGACAAATAGAACAACCATGTTAAATTCAGCTAACCATGACTCCATGAGTGGGGACCATGTTGGAACTACCTCTGGGCTGATTATTACAAGTGGAAAATCATGGATTTGTCCATTCACAGCTCTTGAAAATCAAGGATTTAGAAAGTTGCGAAACTTCCCAAGGGAGGGAAAATACCTAGGCAAGAATATAGTTGATAAATAGCATATGTGAGGAGGCAGGACACTGCCTAGTATGTTGGGGAAAACAAAAAGATAGAGAGTACTTGATGTTACGAACACTAATTACTGAGTGTGAAGAAAGGAGGATATTGTTGTGAGAGGAAGACACTGTTGAAGAGGAGATTCCAAGTTTTCCCTCATGGATTCATGGCCAAGCTAGGGGGTGAACTGGGCAAGTGATTTTGGTTGCCCTATTCTACAGTTGGGAGGAACGTGGTTGTTCCCTTTGTTTTCCTGCGAACTGGTTTAGATATGTCATTCTTTCCTCCTCTGTTTGCATGTTTATATATATTTGAGATAATGTATCTACTTATACAAAAGTGAAATAATTCCCATGGGTGAAATCTGCTCATTTGTGAGAAATTTATAACAAGGGACTTAATTCTGGAAATGTCCCCTGTAATTAAAACTTTAAGCAGATATATATATATATATCAATGAACTTGAAAGAAAAGATCTATTTACCGATATACATCTAGTTCTGTAATTAAATTGTTTAGGAATAATGACATATGTATAAATGAACCTCAAAGAACAGATCTATTTACAAGTATACATCTAGTTCTATAATTAAATTGTTTAGGAAGAATTATATATGTATCAATGAACTAGAAAGAACAGATCTATTTACAGGTTTACATCTAGTTTTGTAATTAAATCCCTAGGGAGAACTATCTATATAGTTGAACTTGAAAGAACAGAGCTAGTATAAATGTTGTGTATTAGATAGCTGCAAGCTAAAAGGATCAAATGGGTAGAAACAAAGGTAGGAAAAATTTACCCAGTTTAGTGTTACACTTCGATCCCTCCTTAGTTTTGTTTTGAAATTGTCTCGATATATAAACTCGAAAAGAACTAGAACGATGAAGTATACNTGCAAGCTAAAAGGATCAAATGGGTAGAAACAAAGGTAGGAAAAATTTACCCAGTTTAGTGTTACACTTCGATCCCTCCTTAGTTTTGTTTTGAAATTGTCTCGATATATAAACTCGAAAAGAACTAGAACGATGAAGTATACGGGAATGAACATAACTAAGGGATAAAAGTCAACCTAAATCTAATTTCGGATGATATAATTCTACGAAATTCCTATTACAAGAATGAAAGGTTATGTATGCTCGTATCCTACCATAGAAGAGTAAATAATGATTTAGAACTGATATAATATCGACGCATGATGTAAATATAATATATACAACATCTTATATATGCTTGGAACTGTAACTATTGTCTATACAAAGGTAGGATATTTCAACTCGATTCCATCGAGAGTCTTGTTGAAAGACACAAAAGTTCTTAAAATTTCATGATTGTAGTATTACTACACTTTCTGGCAAACAACTGTAAGATTGTAAGACATCCTTTAATCTCTTTATTCTTCACGGTTTTTGAAAGACTATTTAGGAAATTACAGAGTGGATCAAATCTATTGTGAAAATGAAATTGTTAGAAGGACAAGAATCGACAAACTCAGAAATCTAAAGATTCGAAACCCTCTTTCTTGAATGATCACTATTAGATAAGTTCGAAGGACAAGAACTGCATTAATGAGAGATTATTCATATAGATAATAGTAAAATCAAGAAATGATGGTTCCTGTAGCTTTCAAATAGAGATTCTTGAGTACATTAATTAGTAGAGGTAACAAAGAGAACGCTGAGAATAATTTTTTGAAAGCATTTCTTTAAACCAACATGTTCCCTTTGATGATAAGTATAACATATTAAAGAATTCCCTCTAACAGTAAGCTTGGACTTAGTTTCGCCAATTCTAGTATTTAAATAACACTTTATTTCCCTACACCATGCATGACTCCACCCACTCCCTTAAATGGAACAATAGCAAAAAAAAAATCATGGCTTAACCCTCAGACATCCGATACAGGAAATCAGAGCATGGGAAACGTTACTTAATATCAAGAGAAATTTACAAACAGAACCATGGCCTCCATGATTCGTAATTGAAGAGCTAGTTTGAGAGCCACTACATGGAACCCGAGTACCTTTTTGGATGACGGGTAGGGGCTGACACCTGGACCTTGGGTGGTCATAATCCCTGTGAGTATTTATCACTGAAAAATATTAGTAAAAATACGGAGTAAGACTTTAAACATAGATTGAAAGGTAAATTGATATCCACAACTATGTCTGGTGATACTTAACTTAGGAGCCGAAGCCCAAAGTCCACCTCTTGTTGCCCCTTGTTATATAAATGACTCTAGCCGAGGGGAGGATGGTATCTGGAACTTCTGATGGGTACCCTCGCAACAGGCAAAGTCCCATCATTAATGGGACTTTAGATTACAATTTTATCAACTACCTTGAAAATAAAATAATAGCAGTGAAAGTTTTAGATTACACCTTCTTAATAAACCCCTCTTGTGAATAGATCGAAGAGAATAAGGAAAACATCATACACAAATTCAACAGATTTCTCGAGGAGGGTACTCTAACTTAATGAGAGATAGACCCCTCATTAATACACTATCAGACTTCAAACAATATGTATCAATCACAGATAAGGACAGGGATGTTAAGGGATAGACTTAACCCCATTATAAACCTTTACATGGTGTAGGAAGGGACTTCTCTAAACTATTTTAAGATACATTCAACATAGTTACTAGCCATAGGGTCAAACCCAAAAATAATCCCACGAGAACACAAACATCAGACAACGATGTATAACAATAGATTAAAGAGGTAAAGAGTAGTGACTGAAGGATACAATGAGAAAACCTCATCTATAGCTGGTACTAGAATAGAAATACGTAGGCTTCGAACATTATCGCCAGGAGACAAGGGGGCCATTAAAATCAAAATAAGGGTTACACGATGTAAAATCTTTCATCTTAACCAAACCCTGAACTCTGGTTTCAAAAGTTGATATATGAATTCTCTCTTGGAAACTTACCARGAAGTCATTGGATGTCGTTGACTTCACAAAGATTTGACTGTAAATTTAGTATCCCTTTCGTGCTGAGAAAGCATAATGCAAAACCCTCCCCTTCGGAATCACAATGGAAAGAGAGGAACCACCTAACCCTAAGAGGAGATGAGTACGACTCATAATAAACACTGAAGGTACGAGCCATGTGCTAGAGAAAAGGTGGCACACCAGGATTGGGAAGGGAAGATGGGAGAGTTATCAGGACTCGCGCTTATAGGACCTTACTTAATCACAGGGACAAAACTTTAACTCCTTCTGGCAGATACATCTCTCTCCCTTACCAATGAAGATGCGAAGTTAATATCAGTCACTTCAGGACTATCCAATAGAACTAGCCAGTCGCTAACATTTTTTGTCCAGTTAGTTACCATTATGTTACCTCCATCCATGATATGAGACTTAATTACAAATTGGTTATGTAGAGAATTGTGTGGGATTGTTCTAGTTTCAAATCCTTAAGTTGGGAAACTAAAAGTGTTATAACCATGACGGTGCCTTAAAGAAAATCCATTCAAGCGACTCGGACATTGTCAATGATACCATTAACATGTTTCATGTTATGTGTTACGTTAAAGGTATAACTTTCAATATACATACAGATAGGTAGGAGTCCTAATATTAATTCTCAATGGTATAAAACTTGTACGCAAACTCTAAAGAGCTCGATATTAACAAGGAATTTAGAACTCGAATCCTAATGTACTTGAATCCTAATATAGGTGGATATACGTATTGTTTTGGTATCTATGTAATAATATATGAGTTGGAGAAGTACTAGACATCGTTGGGAGCCTCTCTTCGAAGTTGTTAATTTAGTCTGGCATAAGATTTTACTCTTATTACGAGTAGTTTATCAAGCTTTAATCAGAGAAAAAATTTAAGTATCTTTTCCATGATTTTATTAAACGAAAAACTGGGGATTAATGTACTAAAAGAAAAAAATAAATTGTTAAGTCAAATTGGAGGTACATTACAAGAGCAGAGAAACATCACCTTCTATATTGGTTTTCTCTCATAAGGGCTTCCTAGAGAAAATATTTATTTTATTTTATTTATGGTTTTTCATTATATTTTATTGTTCTCTATTTTTTAAATTTTATCTATTTCAAGCATCAGTGGAAAATAAATTACTAGATATTATGAAATCTAAAAGAACTTAACCTTCATAGTGTAGATTTAAGTTTTACTTATAGATATATTGTGACAAACTATTTGAGTGGACAATCCACAAACATTTATAGATCATATTGTTATCATAGCATGTTTTCTTGGGGTAGTTTTGGAAAGTTGTAGGGATCGAGAAAATGGTTTGATAAGAAATTCATAGAACCCTATCCATGGAAGAGGAGTCTATTCATAACCAACCTCGAGATTCAAAAGATGACAGATTTGAGAGGTTGGAAGCACAAGTCAATGATATCAACAATAATATGAACCTACTCATGGAGGCTCTAGAAAGCAAGCTCAAAACATTAAGAGGTGATGGAGTCTCTAACTCAGACATCGGATCAAAGGGGAAATTAGGAGATCTTGAAGACCCATGAAAGGAGTCATGTAAATAAACCAAGAAAGAGAAGTCCATTTCGAGTGTTGTTAACCCTTCACAGCCTTTATTCAAGATGAAAGTGAAGGTATAAATAAAGCCATGCCAAGGTGAGATCAATGTATTAAAATTGAATCATTGGTTGCAACAACAAGAAGTTTATTTTATCATTAAATATATAGATGAAGATACAAATATTTCATTTACTAAATTAAGCTTAGTTGCCCATGATTTAACCTTGTGGGACATCCATACATAAACACTTAGGTTGGAGGGTCATCCACCAATAAATAGGTGGGATGATGCAGGAGCATATTTGGTTCTGGACAATATTCATCACCCAAAAACATTTCAATTTTGTATAAGTTAATTTAGGACAAATAAGGATGGTTGAAACTCATGCACTGACACTTTGTGCTACAGGATTGGTGCTACAATTCGTTGCAACACCTATATTGCAACTCCACGCTACGATATTGGTTTTGAAACTAGCTACAATTCCTACACTACAACTCCACACTACAGGACTGGTGTTGCAACTCACTAAAACTCCTATGTTGCAACTACACGATATAGGATTCATGTTGGAATGATTATGCTTATACTCAACATGCTAATTCCAAATTTAGTCCACTTATCTCTTGAATATTAAGTTCGAAGTGGAAATAATTGGTCAAGGAAGAGGAAACAAAACCTAATTGGAAAATGACTCAGCAACGAACAATCATGACTATTAATCTTTCCAACGGAAGGGGCAATGAATCAACCGCGAGAAACAACATAAAAAGAGGAGGAAGAAAGATGTTGGGGTTGGATTTTTGAGCTAGAAGAAAGGAAAGTTTCTCTCCGGTCAATTGAAAATGACCAAGACAGCCACCAAGAACGATATCGAGAAGAGACAGTCTCAGTTATGGAAGAACAACACGATAATAAGGTATACTCTTGTGAGAAATATGTATTCCTTGATTCCATTGTAATAAGGGGCATTCTGAAATCAATAATAAAATCAAGGATTCACAACATGTTTGTGTTCTTGTCGTTGTAATTAAATTCTTCTATTTCATCCTTAACAACAATAAATGAATTTTCTCTTGTGTGTTCAATATGAGTTCCGTTGTGCATTCTGAGGGAAGAGCATAGCCATGTAGGTGTTAGAATTGGTATAGTTATATGATATGCATAATGTGGTATCATATAAGGTTTATGTTCCTGAATTCTGAGAGTGAAGTGCTTGGAGGCAAGGCCTGTGAATCTTGGTTTAAGTGAGGGTTATAATACAACTCGTAAGGATTCCACCACGAAGTGCAGGAGAAGCACGAGGAGGTGTGGGAAATACAAAACTCAAAGAATTAGCAAGAAGAATAGAAGAGTTGGACAATATAACAAATGGAGAAGTTGAGTTAGACTCTAAATCTGAGGAAGATATTGAAGTTGAAAAAAATGATAAGGAAGGAGAGTCGAAAGCACATTTGATATCCTTCTTGAGTAACAAATGTAGCGTGAGGGTTGAAGTTTCGTGCTATGATGGTAGTTTGAAGGATGAAACTATTATAGATTATATAGGAGAGCTCAAAATATACTTAGAGTATGAGAATAGTTAAGATCCAAATCGTGTTCATTTTTCCATTGTGAAGCTGAAAGGACATGCTTCACTTTGGTGAGATATCTTACATAAATACAGAGTAGATCACAGGTTAGATAAGATTAAAACTTGGAATAATATCGTTAGTAAGATCAAAGAGAAATTTTTACATGTTGATTTCTAATAGAACTTGTGTAAACAAGTATATAATTTAAAGCAAAAAGAAACATATGTGTGTGAATATACATAATAACTATTCAAGTTGTCACTGATGTCAAGGATGAAGAAACCAAAGTATAAGAAAGTGGATAGATATGTAAATTTAATGAAGTAATAGATTCAAGATTAGATGAGTACGCATTACTTTTAAAATTTAGATGAATACTACCAAGTTGCTTTGAAGGTGGAGGAAACGATTGACAAAAGAATACGACATAAGTTTCGGGGAAAAGGAACTAGAGGTAGAGTTAGAGAAACTTCTACTAAATACAATGAGAAGGTGGATGAGGTGACCAAGAATAAATATGAAAGAGGAGAAATAGGTGTTGGCATAGGGAGAGGTTTTGGCCACGATATTTATGTAATTACATGTTATAATTGTGGAGTAGAGGGTCAAAAAGAATTAGAATGGATAGGGAGGCAGAACAAATATAAAAGAAATGAATCTAGGGTGCAAGTAACCCAAGAAGATGAGGCAAAAACTCTTGGTGGGAATATGGAAGTACTCCAGTAAGAACAAGGACAAAACTTGATGTTGAGAAGAGTATTACTCAAACATGATACAAGGGAAGAAACAAAACCTCAACATAGGAAGAGAGTGTTCAAAACTAAATGTAAAATTCACGATAAGTGTTGTCATATGGTCAGAGATGGTGGGAGTACAAAAAAATTGGTATCCACTGAAGTAATGGGGAAATTGAATTTGAAAATAATTCCACATCACAATCCGTAGCAATATCCATGGTTACAAAAGGGACAATAGGTCACTATGACTGAAAAATATTTATTGAGTTTTGATATTGGAAGTTTCAATGAACAAGTTTTATGGGACGTGATAGAGATCGATGCATTTCATGTATTTATTGGGAGGTCATGGATGTTTGAGAAAAATGTATTCCATGATGGCAGAGAGAATTCCTATGAATATTTCAAGGATGGTCAGTGTTATAAGTTGGTACCAATGTTAGAAAATAATATAGACAGTAACAACAACAAGGGGATAGACAAAAATAACAACAAAGTTATGAATGATAGTAACAACAAGAATCTAGATGGTAGCGATAGTCGAATCATATTATGTTCTGTTAAGGAGCTTCTAAGCGAGAATAAACATAGTGGTTGTTATTCGTCCACAATGCCAAAAAGGATTCAGGAGACGAAGAAAAGTAATTTCATATCAGTTGAGATTCAATACTTGTTCAAAGAATTCAAGGGAGTTATAGCATATGATTTACCAGTAGGATTACCTCCATTGAGAAGCATATCACACCAGATCAACATGATACTAGGGTTGAATTTTCTGAATAAATCACCTTATCGAATGGCTCCAACGGAGAGTGAAGAGGTAAACAAACAAGTACAAAATTTACTTGACAAAGGGTTCATTCGAGAAAGTTTGAGTTGTTGTGTAGTACCAACGATTTTGGCACCAAAAAATAATGTTGAGTGGCAGATGTTTACAAATTAGCAGGCCATTAATAAAATTACCATTAATTACAGGTTTCCTTTACTGAGAATGGATGATCTCATGGAATGTTTGAGTGGCACTGAGTAATTCAGGGAGATTGATTTGAAGAGTGGTTATCAAAAAATATTCTAAGTCCCTTCTATTACGACTACGAAAAGAGAAGCACAAAAGGTAATTTTTTTTTGAAGCATTAGGAAATTAACATCCACACAATTTTCATAGAAGCACATAATCAACAACATCAATATTAAAAGCAATACAAGTGAATCATCATTGTAGTCAATAACGACACAGCCAACACATCAATATAAATGTTAGTGACACCTAACCAACACATAGACATAAACAACGACGCAGTTCAACACATCACAATCAACTGAAGCAATTATAAACAATGATCAACCAGATACTGAATATTAAAATGACTACATGTCCAACGTACCCTACAAGGTTAGGACCTCCAGGAAACATAAGAAACGTTCAAGCCAAGGATTCATCCAATTGATTTTGACCATTTAAGGCCTCAGGGATGGAAACTATTCTGAGGAACAAGCAAGTGTCTATATCACACTAATCCAATCAATTCGAAATCAACTAGATCAAATCAATCAACTTAAACATCAATTATTGAAGGCGCAAGGGTAATCGTCAACTTTATCAATCATACATACACCTTATTCATGGTGTGCAACAAATAAAATTCTAGAACAATCATTCATCAACATTAAAATTTCATTTCACGCGAGAAATCTAACTTCTAAACAATCATACATCAATAGTAATTATCCATTGTGCAAGAGAAAACTAATTTCTAGAACAATAATACGTCAACGTAATTAACGGCGCAAGAAAAACTAGTTACTAAAACAATCATACATCAACATTATTCCATGATGCCAGGGTTATTATCAAGTTTATTTTCATGTGAAAAAAGTGATCATCAATTTTAATTCCATGGTGTAAAAGTAATCATTGATTCTATCTTCATGGTGCAAGTAATATAATTGCAACCCAATCATACATCGCATTAAATATCCATGGCGCGACGAATTCCTTTGCAAGGTACAACAATTAAAGAACGTGATTGGCCATCTAGAACATTCCATCAAGATTCCATATTCAATAACAATCCATCATCGTGAGTCTAACTTTAATAACATATAACAATAATTTACGAAAATGCCATCTATTGTTAACCATGAAGGAATGATCTACGCAGAAATGTTTATCAAAAGGATTGATGCTATTAGTGCCTATGATCAATCCAACAATAGTTCAACTTTAGTAATACAATAAATCTCGATCTCTATGCACATTAAGCATTAAAATGGAACGCACGAAATATTTTTCATCAACTTTTACTCAACATTAAGGTAATTTATTACCAATACACCTTACACATAAATATGAAAATAAATTAAACTTATTAAGGCTATTCCTTAAGGAGCATAATTTAATGCCTAAACAATGATAGGGTGGAAGAGATTGTGATAAACCATCATAATTTTTCTATAAGACTTATTACCCATGATTGAAGGAATCACATTCAAATCAGGATTGCACATAATTGTAAAAACAATAGCTTAGAGTACTTCATTTTATTCCCTTTCTTTCCGGAATTCGCTATTATACGATATTATTGTTACTTTTTAAATTAAACTTTTATAAGACATTTAATAACTTATTAAGCCTTGTCCAAGTGTATTTCCTGTATATATGAGGTAAGATTTAAAATAAAACCACAAGTTACTTACATATAACTTAGTAGTGACTTCAAGGCATCGCTAAATAATTAAATTGTTAACTACATTTCATACCCTACAAGCAACAACTCAAACCTTATCAACCGATTTAGATCAATGATAAAAATCCAATAACCTTGTAAATTTTTGTAGGGTATGGGCGACCTAGGGCAATCTCTCGAGAAATTAGAGTGGGTGAAGGTGTCCTTCCCATCTTATAAAAACTTATTTAAGTAATATCTCACAAATAATGCAGTTCAAAGACTTCACTCACAGAAAGATAATTAGGGAACTTATATCTAAAACGAGTTGCAAAACTTATAGAACACACGTAGAAGAGATTTAGCTAGAACTCGAAATTCGAGCCTTCCATTTCCTTAGCAGTGAATAAAATTCCAAACTCGGGAAGAAATTAACCAGGGTCATAATCCCCAGGTATTTGATACTCGGAATTTGCTAATTCAAGGTAAATCCCAGAATCACAATTATTCTGAATAAAATAAAATAAAATTTCACATCCTTGGGTAAATAAAATTTCATTTTTCATTTGTATTCCAAGGATGTGAAATAAAAAAATGAATATGGATGATACTGATGTCAATCTCCAAGGTAGATCTTGCGGCCCATCCTGTTGGATCATGTTGTCATTGATGCCAATGGTTTGATTGATTGATCTCAAGTGATTGATTGATGTCAAAGGATTGATTGACTGATGATTTATGTAATATAATATGTATTGTCCTTGATGAGAATGCATAGATGAAGATTCATCAATAAGTTGTCATTGATAAATGATGAAGATGGATCGATGTGGTTCCATTGGTATATGATGCATTGTTGGAAAAATGTATAGATGACTCACTATTGTCTTATCATGATTGATAAGGTGCACAAATGGATGAACTCCACTACTTTTCTTTATCATGATTGATAAGGTGCACAAATGGATGAACTCCAGCAATCCTTGGCGAAATCCCTCATGGGAAGATGCTCCATGGATTGAGTTATCCTAGAAGAATGGTTGGAGGACCCATGCTCTTACTATTGTCTTATCATGATTGATATATTGTACAAATGGATGAACTCCAAAGTGGTCCCCCCTTATGGTGGCTCACCGGAAGACGCTTTTAAGGATTGAAGCAACCCTAGAAGAAAGGTTGGAGGACCCATGCTTGTGGCTGAGAATAACGAGATGAAGATCAAGGAAATTGTTGGTGAAACTATCCTAGATGGATAAGGTTTGTCATGCCATTTCTGGTGTTATGTGGCGTTCCACATATCGAAAATGGTTTGAGAGTTATGTATTTACGAAGATGAAGGGACCCCACATGAAGGCTTGAAGCCCTAAGGTCAAAGAAGTCAAAGTAGGACCTAAAAGAAGAAAAATGATGTCAAGGTAGACAAAATCAAGAAGGAATACGGCGGAAAGTGGTTAACCCTCAAAATAATGGTGAAAATAGGTTAAGGACCTAGAAATGGTTAATATTATTTAAATGATGAATTAAAGTGACAAATTCAAGGTAGATTATTTAAATAATCAAGAGAAGTGACAAAATCAAGAAATGATACAAAGTCAGCGTGACAAAATCAAAAGGATGGAGTGGTTAACCCTAAAATAAGGGAAAATAGGTTAAGGGACCTAGAAACGGGTTAATACGCTTAAACAAATTAAAGGACAAATCTGGAGGTGGTTCATTTAAATAATCAAGAGAAGTGACAAACTGGCAACGATAAAGTAAGGTGACAAAAATCAAGAAGGAATATCAAATGCGCATTGAGAACTTTCTATTTATGGAAAGTACAGAACCCTAAAAATAAGGAAAATAGGTTAAGTGGATAACCCTAAAATAAGGAAAACATGTTTTTTGACCTAGAAATGGGTTAAGTGGATGAAAGTATAAATAGCATAGAAATGGTCTCTTGTCGATCATCCTTTGTGGATCACTGAGAGCTCTCTTGTGGAAATATATTTTGAGATTGATGGAGAGCTTCAGAGAGACTTGATAATGTTGGTGTGGAAACACTTGAGGATATTGAGATTCATAGGTGACCGAGGTAACCAAGGATATATAAGCCCACTCGGAGGAAAGTGAAGAAAAGAAAGTCAAATGCAAGGAAGGATAAATTTCGATGGTGCTTTCTAAGGTATGTTATTTACGTGTCATCTAATTCATTTCGCTTTCATAACTTTTTTCTATAATTATTCGTGATCCCTAAATTCCAAAGTGAGAAAACATAGCCAAGTATCTTTGGTTAAAAAATTTAGTTTGTAGGTCGTTGTGGTTTGGGATACACTGCGGAAAATAGGGTTTGTGGCTAGTCCTAAACTATTCAAAATCGGTGGCGAAAAACGCCATAACTTCTTCAAAAAAGATAAACATTAAATGAGACCAATTGTGTTGGCTACAGAGACAGTTTGTAACCCTTCGACCATTCATCAACATTTTAGGAGGGCACTTCACAAGGTCATTCGTATCAATGCATTCAAAGAAGGTATGTCATTTCTATAACCTTTACAGAAGTTGCTATAGTTCCACTTGGAGGAATTGCATAAAACACTAAATAACATTGTGCATCGGCCAAATACTGTACAAAGTTATGATTATTTCAAGTTAGGTTGTTGACTAATCCAAAAACTAGTCATGTATGTGAGACAGAAGCTGAGAAGTAACACGTACATGAGGGTGTATAGTTGATGATGTTATACATTGATGAGTCATTGATGAGTGGTTGACACACGATTTGTATACACTTCATAGCTACGGTTGGACGTAATCTGTTTGCTGGTACTGTGTTGATTACGTGCTTGATGTTACGTTATACTTATTGATGCCTTGTTTTGGTGCACATTGATATATGTTGAGGATTGTTGCCCTATCTCCGCTGGTTGAGAATGCAAGTTGAGTCTTCAATATAGATCTGATTCCTCTTGTGGTAGAGTTGTACTCCATTCGCTTGTTGTTGATAAACCCCAAGGATTGTAGTCCTGTAATAAAAAGAAAATTGTACACATCCATGTCCTTTGTGTTCATTGTGGTGATGACCTTCATTGATGATATATTGTTGATATGTGCTCACATCCAACCCATAAAAACGAACAAAATGAAATAACCTAAAGTTCACCACGAGTTTTTGTGCAAGAGGGAAGTCTTTGGAAAAAGATCTCAACTCATACACCTTCTATGCGTGGTGGCAGATGTCCAACAGACGAGCTTAGCCTTCACCATTCAATGTTTGAAGGAGATCCATGACAATAACAAACGGATGATGAAGTCCAACCTGATGAGGAAATCCATCTCACTTGGAGAATAGATGAGAGCAGTAATTTGGAAGACAAATGGGAGCAAAATGACATTTGGGGCTAACCATCAGTTGGATATGCTGTTCCATTGAAGAACAAGTTAAAGTTTGCAACTCAAAGGGGAAGAAAGAAGAATGATGTAATTGGTTGTCAAGACAATTTTAGTGGACTCTCAAGCCCTATCAAAGAGAGCATGGGACAATGCACCTCACTAAGGGATCTATGGCTAAAGCTAGAGGAGACATATCAAAGCAGTAGGAAGAGAAAGAAGAAATTGAAGACCACCCATCAAGATCATCAAAGGTAAAGAATCATAAAAACTCTTTGAATGCATTATTTCTAAAATGTGATTTCCAGCATTTCAAGTGAAGATAAAGAATCAAGTGGATAATAGCACAAAGGAATATCTTGAAGACATTTCAAATAAAAGAAAAGAAGTATGTGTTGATATATTGGCAAAAAAAGGAAGATCATGAGGTATTATTTCAAAATGAAGGTAAAGAACACTCCTAAAGCCCCTTGAATGCAATGATGATGATGATGAATTTTTCTACAAGTGAAGAAGAAGATGTAGATATAGTTTGTAAAGTTTGATGGTATTTTATCCCATGAAAAGAATAGAAGGAAATTCATTAAACTTCAAAAGAAATTGAAGAGGGTTTTATACACATAGGAGGATCATTTTTATACACACTATAACTATCTTCGTATAACACTAAGAAGTTTCTTAGGAGGAGTCAAAGGCACATCTTCAAGTTAAAGGAATTCTCAAAGAACACGAAGAGAGTCTCCAAATTAGAAGAAAAGGAAGAAGAGATCACAAGACTAAAGAATGGAAAAGAAGACATGAATATAGATGATGAGGATCGGGTAAAAGTTTTGAAAACTATTGTCCATCTCAAGACACAAATTGAAGAAGCCAAAAGAATAGAGGAACTATTGAAGATTCAAATAAATGAAAAGGAAGAGTCACAATAAAGTTAGAAGTTCAAATTGTTGACCTTAGAAAGAAGGTGGAAAAAGTCAAACAAATTCTTTGAATAACCTTACTAATATTGGATGAGATCTTGAAAGTCAAAGATCATGCGGATAAATCAGGTTTTGGATACAAGGGAGAAGATACACATGTTGAAGTGAGAACCTCAAAGAAGCATGAGGTAAATCTATCAAATAGTAGCATTGAATGTTGCAAAGCAAACCATCTACACAAGGAAAGAAAAATTTCAAAAGAAATAAGGAAGACATCAAGAAGATATTCCGACACCAAAGCAGTGCTGGGTATGAAAATATTTTGGCATTGTTATTCATGTAATGGATATGGTCACAAAAAGATTTTGAATGTAAGATCCATGAAAAGAAGATTATGGAAGATTCTATAATACCACAAGGTGTTGGAGATGTGATCAAATAGGGACATATTTATGTTCACACCGTAATCCCCATGAGATGCTGCAACCGAGGGATTTGGCCACAAATCTCGTGAGTGTTGGAACACAAGAAGAAAACCCAGGTGCGGATCTCACATAGCATGGATAGAAGAAGGAATGAAGTAAGAAAAGGGAGACATATTTGAAAAATATGGAAGCTCAGAGCTCAAGTTCCAAAGAAGGGTCATCTGGCCAAAAGTGGGTGAAGAAGACAGAGCAATACCGCATCGTAATTGAAAGATTGAAGGTTCAATGTGCCATTTCTACTAAGGCACACGCAGTAAGTATTGTCACCGCGGACAATCGCTGTCCATGCAGACTGACCTTGAATAGGTCATGCACACAGCACCCGCCAGCAGCCAGGGCGTCATGCACCGGTTGAAAATCTTTGGGAAAAGGGAAATGCACATGGCTTAGAGTTTTGATGTGATGGTATAACCTCACGTGGTTCTCACATTGTTTGTTGCAGGTTTAAGTGTACATCTATTGGATTATGTAAAATAAAATCTCGATTGTATGACACTAACCCATGATTATGGTTTGATGTTGATCCGTTGGAGTACATGACTGGTACTATTTGAAGTTTCATTAATATATCTTTGATGTATTATTGGAAAGAATAAGGGTAGCCGTTGATATCGGCATGCATTTTCATGTGGATGGGCTACATTGAGACATGTGATTGATAGTCATTTGTACATCATTGGGGACATTAGCTTATTGACGATGGTTGATATACTTTCGATGTATGATGGTACCATTATGGATGGTATTTTTTTAGCATATCGATAGATGCACATTGTTTGGCATAAAGAGATGCACATGTTGGCATATTGGTAGGATGCACATATTGGCATATTGGTGGATGCATTTCATGGATGATATCTTTTGGTACATTGTTGATGTACATGGTTGATGTACATGGATGTTGTGCATGGTAAGTACATTGGGTATTACGATGCATTCTTGGTGGATATATTTTCACACAATTCTCTCATTTCCATTTTGACATATATTTTGTTTCTTGATGAATGGTATACCACAAGTTTGATGCATGAACAGTCCGCCATATGGTAGCATAATATTCATCTTACGTAGAAGATAGTTGGAGACATACTCTTAGGGGGAGTCATTCTTCTTCCCATGATTCTAGGAGGAGATTTTATCAGATGCATAATGTAAGAAAGCCCAGACCCATATTTGAAGAAAGAGTAGAGAGGCATAATTCCAGGGGGACATGGTCACAAATATGTTCCATGTACTTCACATTACATCGACATAGTGACATCCCTTGTTCAAAAGGGGAGATATTTTCAGAGGAAGATCAAAGGAATTTGTGATAGATGTTCCAAGGAATTCAAGCAAGGGGAGCGTTCCAAGAGGATCGGCCCCTTCCATTGATGTCATAGAGAGATAATCACATTGATGTGGATTGATGTCTATTATTGATGGAGAGATCATGTGGAGAGATATTCACACATTGACTCATTGAAGTGAACATGTTGTGAATTACGTTGACATCAATAATCGAAATTGGTGTTGACATCATCGTTGGTATTGCCATCAATGGTAAAGGGGGAGATTTTTTGATCATGTTGTCATTGATGCCACTGGTTTGATTGATTGATGTCAAGATTGATTGATTGATGTCAAAGGATTGATTGACCGATGATATGTAATATAATATGTATTTTCCTTGATGAGAAAGATAGATGAAGATGGATCAATGAGTTGTCAATGATACATGATGAAGATGGATCGATATGGTTCCATTGGTATACGATGCATCATTGGAAAAAATGTGTATAGATGACTCATTATTGTGTATTATCATGATTGATAAGGTTCACAAACGGATGAACTCCAAAGTGGTCCCCTTATGGTGAAAGACCCTCATCGGAAGATGCTTTATGGATTGAATTATCCTAGAAGAAATGGCTATTGGAGGACCCATGCTCTCACCATTGTCTTATCATGATTGATAAGGTATAAACGATGAACTCCAAAGTGGTCCTCCTCATGGTGAAAGCCCTCACTGAAAGATGCTTTCCGATTGAGTTATCCTAGAAGAAAGGTTGAGGACCCATGCCTTTATGAGGAATAACGAGACAAGATCATGGAAATTGTTGGCGAAACTATCCCAGATGGATAGTGCTTCTTCATGTCATTTCCGGTGGTATGGAATGTCGATAACTCCTCATGGTTTGAGAGTTATGGCCCTAATGTAAGATGAAGGACCCCCACACGAAGACTTGAAGCCCCATGTCAGCACGTTGGACTCAAAGAAGAAATGATAAAATAAGCAGACAAAACGAAAGGAATATTTATGGAAAGTGGTTAACCCCAAAAATAAGGAAAATAGGTTATGACTCCAGAAATGGCTATTGCCATTAATATTATTTAAATACGCAGAATTAAAGCATGCGGGATTAATAAATAATCAAGAGAAGTGACAAAATCAAGAAAATGATAAAAGTAAGGACAAAAAATCAAGAAGGAATATTTATGGAAAGTGGTTAACGCTTAAAATAATAAGGGAAAATAGGTTAAGACCTAGAAATGGGTTATTAATGTTATTTAAAAGATAAAATTAGTGACAAATTCAAGGTGGATTATTTAAATAATCATTTTTTTTTTTTTTTATTATTTAAATGATAAAAGTAAGGTGACAAAAATCAAGAAGGAATATTTAAATGTTAAAGTATTGGAGAACTTTCTATTTATGGAAAGTGGTTAACCCTAAAATAAGAAAAAATGGGTTATGACCTAGAAATGGTTACAAGGACCTAAAATGGATTAAGTGGACCCAAAGAAAGTATAAATAAGATAGCAATGGTCTCTTTGTAATATCATTTTGTGGATCAATGGACAACTTCTTGTGGGAATATATTATGGAGCATTGATGGGGAGATTCTTGAGAATTTTTTGTGTAGAACACTTGAGGATATTGAAGATACATAGGGTGATTGAGGTAACCAAAGATATCTAAGCCTAAATTTTGAGGAAAGTGAAGAAAGAAGGCTGAAATACAAGGAAAGATAAATTCTTCGATGGTTCTTCTGGCAGTAAGCTATTTGCTGTGTCATCTCACACCATTTTCACTCATAACTATTCTATAATGATTCATATCCCGAAATTTCTATTCAAGTGAGAAAAAAAATATCCGGCATCTCAAGGGTTAAAAATTGATCTTGGTAGGTTCGTTGTATTTTGGGAGTTACACTCCATGGAAAATAGGGTTTGTGGCTGGGCCTGAAACTAGTCAAAATCGCTTCGTAAAAAAATGTCATGCAACTTATTCATAATGCATCCAAATTAAATGAGACCAATTGTGTTGGTTGTATTACATTATATAGTATTCTCCTCGTAGGCATTTCAAATATTTTCAGAAGGGGCACTCTGTTCAAGGTCTCTCTCTCTGAATAAGACAACATTCAGCAAGGTTTTATTTTTTCTATAACGCCTTTTCTCAGAGGTTCCAAGTAGTGCCACTTGATGAATTTCATAAAACACATCAAGAACATTGTATACCAAGCCAGACATCTTATGACAAAAATAAAAGTTATGAGGATTATTTCAAGTTAGGGTTGTTGGATTAATCCAAACTAGTCATTGAGACAAGCATTGATGAGTTGGCAATATACATGAGGTGTATATTTGACTTCATGTTGGTACATATTGATGAGTCATTTTTAATGAGTAGTTGAAACATGGACAGGCACTTGGTACATGGTTGGATGATGCACTTGTTTATGGTAATGTGCTGATTACGTGTTGTTTGGCACAAGTTGGCATGCATGGTTGATGCCTTGTTTATGGTACAGATTGATGTATGTTGAGGATTATTGTCTCATCTCGCTGAGTCGAAGTCGAAATTTGCATATAGAGTCGGTACCTTGTAGAGCTAACTGACGGGCTTGTTGTTGATAAAACCCCTGCTGATTGTGTCCATACAAAAAGAAAACTGTACATACATCTTGTGTTCTTGGTGTTCATTGCAGTGATGACTTGTTGATGATATATCAATCGAGGTTATATGTGCTCACATCTAACCGGTTGTATAAATGACAGAAATGGGTAATGAATAAAATGTTGAACGCACTTGATGAGTTTTTGTGCAAGATGAAAGTTTTGATACCGGTTAATCGATTCACTCTAAGTGGTAGGTGTGTCCAACACATCATCGGTACTATTTTGCTTGCTAACCTATGTACCTCCAATCAATGCTAGGGGTAATTTTCTTCTTCAAGTATTCCCCCCGAGTCGCAAAGGAGCCACACACTCACACAAACTGTAATTCCCATAAATCTAAGCTCAGCCTCAACGAGCTACCACTCTTCTCTTCGTTAGGTATCCTAGTTGGTACTAGCTCTCATAGGTAAAACCAGTCAAAATTTTCAAAGCATAACTTTTCCCATAACCTTTGTGATCCATGAGCCATTCATTTTATAGATTTTTCCCAGAGTTATGTAATTAAGTAGCTTTTCAATTAAAATAATTTAGAATTATCTTCTCCATACACTTGTCACCCTTTCTCCAATTTGCACAATTAAATCCACATTTTATTTTAATAAAAAATAATTTCCCTCACCCATCCTAAAAGCACTCATTAAATCACTCTTAGTTGTCTCTTTATTCCCTTTATTTCCAATTAATGACTGACCCCTTACTAATTATGAGTTGAGTTAAAATAAGAATTCTCTCCTAGTTACACTAGCCTTAACTAGACTCTAGATTCCTTTCTATGTTTGCAAAATTCTTTCATGCATTATTCCTTTCTTATATTAAATTTCATTATGGAATTTTTTTTGCACATATGAGTATAATCTTAATTATTTAGACTTTTTTTTTTCTTAATTTCTTAATTGGATTTACCTCCTTCCTAAATTAATTGAGTTAATAATTATAGTTTATCCTCTTTACAAGAACTTACACTTAGGCTTAAAATATAGAATAGGCTTAGATTTTGATTGGGGTTACAATTACTAAATTCATTCTTTAATTAGTTAATTAATTCCACAGTGCTCAAAATCTTACAAGGTTTAATATTCGCTCAAAGTTTTCTAGGCCACCTAGATTCATTGACTCTAGTTTAATTCGACGACATGCCCTTTAAGATGCACTCCATGCTCCAAGGGTGCCACTAGACTTTGGTTCAAATTTTTAATTACACGGCGTGCCCTTCAAGATGAACTCTGTGCTCCAAGGGTACCACTCTCCTTTGACTGGTTTTAGTATTTTTCCAACCCTTGCATTCAACACTCCATTCATGTGACATTTTGAGAGACTAAGAGGTTCTAAGGAATAAGCACCCTGACTTATTTCATGCCCCTTAGAAATCTTCGTCAGAGACTTTCTCAGTTTGTCCTCACAGCATCGTGGAAATCTCGAACTAAGTAATCATTAACCTACAATTCGAGCCATAGTGGAAGCGCTAGTAGGTTGTGAGAGGGATTCTACCACACATCTCCCTCAATATCCGGTCTATGTGCATGGCCCCTTTACTCCTTATGTGAGTCATATTAGTAAGAAATCGTCACCCTGCATTCATCAACAAAACATTGTCAATGATCCATACAAAACATCATAATATATAAGTGATCATATATCACATATGCATAAATGAAATACTCAAACGAATAGAATCTTCTCCATGACTCAATCCGGAGTCCAACGAGGCCCATTAATGCCCTCAGCATCTACAATCCATCAAGTGTCATGCACACTTAGGGATACTCGTCAACAACATATTTCAATATGCAATAAAACAAATAACATAAAATCATAATCCATCAACGCCATCATAAAAATCCATTAGCGAAACCACAACCATGTACTATAACCTGATCACTTGCACGCAAGTGTCCTCAAAGAATAAGTCAATAACATGTGACCACAAGAGAAGGATGTTACAATTCTAGATAAGGGGAGGTGATGAATGAAAGACAATGTTAAAGACAAAAGATGGGTTGCTCGAGTGGTTGGTTATGCCCTTTGGTTTAACTAATGTAACTAGCATGTTCATAAAGTTGATGAACAAATTCTAGAAATTGTCTTTGGGAAAATTTGTTGTCGTTTATTTAGATGACATTCTAATATTCAGCAGAAGCAAAGAGGAACATTTGGAGCATGTGAAGAAGGTATTGCAATGATTGAAAGAGGAGGCATTGCTGATAAATCTGAAGAAGTGTACATTTTTACAAAAGGGTATTGTATACTTGGGTTTTGTTGTTTCCAAAGAAGGTTTAAAGATGGATCTCGAGAAGGTAAAAGAAATATTTGATTGGAAGACACCTAAATTCACTTTTCACCTGTGGAGGTTCAGTGGACTATCAAGTTTCCATAGAAAGTTCATTTGAAATTTCATTCATATTTGTGCATCTCTTACTGAATGCACGAAGCAAGGCACATTTCAGTGGACAACAACAGTAACTAAGTCATTTGAAGATTTGAAAATAAAGGTGACAGAACAACCCATTTTGGCACTTCGATATTTCAATAGTTTATTTAAAGTAGACTGTGATGCAAGTGCAATAAAAATTGGAGTATTTTTGAATGAGGAAGATATATCGATAGCCTTTTTTCAATGAAACATTGAATGAAATGAAGAAAAAATAATCTATTTGTGATCAAGACTTTTATGTTATTATTTAGAATTTGAAAAAGTGGCGAAATTACTTTCTTCCAAAGGAGTTTGTTTTTTTCACTAACCATAAGGCGTTGTAGTACATTAACAACCAAGGTAAATTGAATCAGAAACATTCTAGATGGGTAGAATTTTTACAAATTTATACGTGTGTTTTGAAACACAGTTTGGGGAAATCAAACAAGGTTGTTGATGCATTGAGTCAGAGTACAATATTGTTGAACACCATGTCAGTTGCAATGGTAATTTTGGAATGTATGAAATGGTTGTATTAAGAGAATACATACTTTGCAACAACTTGGAATACATGCAAAGAACCATGAAGTATGGAACGAAAACCATTCTTAGAGTACCATATTCAAAAAGGCTTCTTGTTTAAGAACCAACAATTATGTATTCCAGAAATTTCAATACGATTGAACCTCATTAGAGAGTTACACCTTGGAGGTTTAGGAGGACATTGTGGCATGGACATAACGACGTCATTGGTGAAAAAATGGTACTATTGGCCCAACATCAACAAAGATTCTAGGAAATTTGTTAAGTGTTGTAGAATTTGTCAATTAACTAAGGGTAGAAGTTAGAATACAAGACTTTACACTCCATTACCGGTATCTAAAAGACCATGGGAAGTTATAAGCATGGATTTTATTTTTGGATTACCTAGGACATAGAGGAAGTACGATTCTATGATGGTAGTAGTAGATCGGTTTTTAAAAATGACACATTTTATATAATGTAATAAGACAAGTGATGATAGTGAAGTATCTTCCTTGTTTTTCATAGAAGTTGTACAGTTACATGGCCTATCGACGAGTATTACTTCAGATAGAGACAAGATATTCGCTGGTAAATTTTGGAGGACACTTTGTAAAAGGTTGGGGTCTAAGTTTCTATATAGTTTGGCCTATCATCCCCAAACACATGGGAAGACAGAGGTGGTGAACCAAATTTTAGGAAACTTATTGAGAAGTTTGAGTGGAAAATATCCTAGTCCGTGGGATTTAGTTTTGGCACAAGATGAATTTTCTTACAATGATTTAGTGAGCGGATCTATAGGGGAGATCCAATTCGAAATTGTTTATGACAGGTCAGCTAAATGGGTGGTAGATTTGGTTGATTTATCAAATCTACGAAATAGAGGGATTGATAACACCAGTGATTTTGTAGAAGTTATGCATGAATTGCATAATGAGGTGAAGTAGAAACTAGATGAAATCAATAACAAGTATAAACAGGTGACATATTTCCAACAAATACGAGAAATATATAAGTAAGGTGAGTTTCTGATGCCTCAATTTACAAAGGAATAATTCCCCATATGTACCTATAACAAAATTAAGTACAAAAGGAAATATGACAGTGCAAAATATTGAAGAAAATCTCTGATAATGCTTATCATTTGGAACTACTAGACAAGTTCAATATATCTCCAATATTCAATGTTGTTGATTTGTATGAGTTCCTTGAAGGAAAAAATGGTCATGATGAAATTACCATGGACATATGGGAACAAATACCAGTCAAACGAGTTGAGAAAGTGGAAGAAAGTTTGGCCACAAGGATTGGTAGAAAAACTCCCAATAAGGAATATCTAGAATATTTAGTCAAATGGAAAAAAATGAACTGAGGATGCATTGTTTGTTCTGAAGAAGAAATAAGGCATATGAAAAAATATTCATCCTATGGAACAACCACCACATGAGCTAGGAGATCATGTTTTTTTACCAAGGGTGTCTGATGCAAGAGCATCTTTGGTTCTGGACAATCTGCATCATCCAAAAACATTTCAATTATGTACAAGTTAATTTATGATGAATAAGGATGGCTATAAATTTATGTAACTCCGCACTACAATATTGGTGATGAAACTCACTACAAATCATATGCTACAACTCCACGCCATAGGATTGGTGTTGCAACCTGCTACAACTCCTACACTGCAACTCCATGCTACAAGATTGGTGTTGCAATGCGCTGCAACTCCATGCTACAATATTCGTGTTGGAATTATTATGCTTCTACTCAACGTATTGATTCAAAATTCATTCCATGTATCTCATGACGATTAAGTCCCAAGTGAGAATCATTGGTGAAGGAAGAGGAAACAAAACTGAATTAGAAAATGGTTGGGCAGCGAACAATCATGACTATTCATCTTTCCAATGAAAGGGGAAATGAATTAAATTACCAAAACAACATAGAAAGTGGAGGAAGAAAGATGTTCGGGTTGGATTTTTGAGCTACAATAAAGGAATGTTTCTCTCAATTCAATTGGAAACAACTAAGACAACCACCAAGAATGAGATTGAGAAGAGACGATGTCAGTTGCAGAGGAACAACATAGTAATCATATCTAATACGGTGAGAAATATGTATTCCTCAATTCCATTGTAATAAGGGGCATCCTTGAATCAATAATAAAATAAAGGATTCAAAACATGTTTGTGTTCTTGTGGCTGTAATTAAATTCTTCTATTTCACTCTTAACAATAGTAAATGAATTGCATGTTACGTGTTCAATATGAGTTCCATTATACATTATGAGGGTAGAGCATAGTCCTGTAGGTTTTAGAATTGCTATAGGTCTTTGATATATATCTTGGGAGGAATTCAAAACCATCACCAAATCCAATTTATACCCTATAATGTATTTAAAATACCAATGAATCTTGTAACATGATTTTAGGTGGAGCCAAGGTAAGAGTGTAGAAGAGTACACCAATGAGTTCAAGAAGATGGAAATCATGTTGGGTATCTCTTCCAACAACCCACATGTACTCCTCAAGTATCTAAGGGATCTACAGAGTCATACGCAAAAGAAAGTGATGTTTTTCAAGCCAAGGATGGTGGATGAGGCATATGTACAGAAACAATATTTGGAAAGCATAGGCCACAAGAAAGCACATTTAAGTAGTTCAAATAAAAAAGAGCATCGGGAAGCTTCCAAGGTGTGGAAGAAGAAGTGGAAAGGGGGAGAATGTAATAATTGTTCACATTGAATTGTTCAAATTTATCAAATAGGCCTTATTAACTAATGTTATTCTTTATTACATGGACAATATAGTATTCTACCTACCTAATGGGTTAGGGAGGCTAGGTCCCTAACATGTCTCCCCCCTTGAAGAACAACCTTATCCTCGAGGCTTGAGATGAGTAACTTGTTTCAAAATGGTGGATGTCTCCCAAGTGGCATATTTTCCAGTTGTATCTTTCCACTTTACTAACACTTCCTTGATGGTGGGATGAAGGAGATGATGCTCTTCTCGATCCAAGACTGCTTGTGGCTGCAACCAATTGGAATCTTTTTCATCAATTCAGGGAGACTAGTTTCAGTTTGGCACTTAGTTCCAATCACTTTATTTAGGAATGAGACATGAAAAACATGATGTATCTTAGAATGATTGGGCATACCTAAGTGGAAGGCCATAAACCCCACTCACTTGAGAATTGTATAAGGACCATAAAATTTGGGAGGAAATTTTTGAGAGTGTTCAAGTTTGAGCGAAGTCTTCTTATAATGGTGCACATGAAGAAACACCTGGTCCCCTTTAAAAAATGGATGTTTGTAATAACCTTTATCTACCTCTTGCTTCATGCAATTATGATCCATGACCAATTTTTTTTTTAGGGTACGGAGAATGGCGTCTTGAACTGTAGATTTTTTTTCAGCCTCCTAAAATTTCGAGACACCTAACATATACGAGAGAACCAAAGGTGGATTTTTTACATACACTACATCAAAAGGATTCATGCAAGTAGTTGTATGGTAAGATGTGGTGTACCACAATTCAACTAGGGGTAACCCTTGAGCCCACTTATTTTGTCTGTCATATGAAAAACACATCAAATATGTTTTCAAACATTTCTTGACAACTTTACTTTGGCCATTAGTATGGATATGATAGGCGGTGCTAATATACAATTTTGTTCCCTAGAGAATGATAAATTCTTGCAAAAAATTGTTGGTTAAAGTGGGATTTGGGTCAGAGGAAATAGAATGAGCCATGCCATGAGGTTTGAATATATTATCCATGAACATTTGAGCCACTGTGGATGCAGTGAATAGGTGTTGAAGAAAAAAAAAATGAGAAATTTTTGAAAGATGATCAAATAACACCATGATGACTGACTTATTGTCCAATTTAGTTAATCCAATAATGAAATCCATAGATATATCCCTCCAAATAGTAGGGGGGATCGGAAGAAGTTCGATGTTCCTAGAGATTTGACTATTTCTCCCTTGTTATGTTGATAGACATCACATTCATCCAAAAAGGTGTGGACATCATGTTTCATACCATCCTAGAAAAAAAAAAAATTGACATGTTCATACGTTACGTAAACCATGAATGCCTAGTTGTGGGTGAAGCATGAAGCTCAAAAATCACTGTGGATTTAAGTTGTAACATTTTGTTTAAATATCAATTTCCTTAGTAGCAAAGCTCTTGATTGTTCCAAGAGTACCCCGGAGAGGCTGGAGAGTGGTGTTTCAATTGTTGGATCTAGCGAGAATTTTTGGGGTATTGTGACCATTCCTCATGAACAACTTGGAGCCAATATGGTACAATGAAGGAGAGGGAAAATAGGGACCCTTCTACCTCGTACTTCCTAGAAAGAGTGCCAGCAACCACATTTTATTTACCATTCTTGTAAATGATATCATAATCATATCCAAATATATTGGTCACCCATTTTTTTTCTCTAGGGATGGAATTCATTGTTCTAGAAACTATTTGAGGTTTTGGTGATCAATTTTAATTTGGAATCATTTCCCAAATAGATAAGGATGTTGAATATCTAGGATATGTAGAATATCCAACATTTCCTTTTCAAAGATTTATTGGCCCAATTGTTTCTCCAAAAATTGTTTTCTAGTGAAGTCCAAAGGGTTTCCATATTGCATGAGGACCACCCCAATTCTTTTCCCTAAAGTAACACATTCTAGGACAAAGGAATTTGTGAAAATGAGAAGTTAGATGGAAGGAGTCATGCACATAGCCTCTTTCAAGGCGTGCGGAGATTTATTAGTTGTTGGAGTGTGACATCCCCAAAAATAAAGTATTTTTGAAATTCAAAATTTGTTAGAAAATTATTACCTTTTTAGTAAATTCGAATTTGGAATTTTTTTTCCATTTATGGCAATTCCGAATTTTGAATTTAATAAATTTAATTAATTATCATGACTGTTGGGTAGAGACCTGATTTGAACCAACAGTCTATTTGATTGTAACACTTGTATGTAAACAAAATATTGTTTTAATTATTGCAGGAGGACAAATGGAACAACCATGTTAAATTTACTTGACCATGACTCCATGAGTGGGGAACATGTTGGAACTACCTCTGGGATGATTGTTACAAGTCGAAAATCATGGATTTGGCCATTGAAAGCCCCTGAAAATCAAGGATTTAGGAAGCTGCGAAAATTCCCAAGGGAGGGAAGAAAGACCTAGGCAAAAAAATTGTTTATGGATAAATAACACATGTGAGGAGGCAGGATGTTGCCTAGTATGCTGGGGGAAAAGAAATATGGTATACTTGTTGTTATGAACATTGGATATTGAGTGTGATGCAAGTAGAGGACTACAGATAGATGAAACATTGCTGAAGAAGAGATTTCAAGTTCGTTGTTATGGATTCATGGTCAGGCTAGGGGGTGGATTGGGCAAGTGATTTGGCTTCCCTATCCTATGGTTGGGAAGAACGTGGTTGTTCCCTTTATCTTCCTGCGAATTGGTTCAGATATTTAGTCTATTCCTTCTCTGTTTGGGATGATTAAAATTGATTTATTGGAATGTATGTCATTTAGATGTGGAATAATATTATGGATGAATTATGTTCACTCTTATGAAGAAAAAAACTAACTAAGTTTCACCAAATTTAGTTTTGCGTATTCCATCGACTTGAATACAGAATGAACAATGTAGTTTTCCTTTTATTTATGAAAGAGCATGTATGGCAATTTCTGGAATCTTTTCTATGGACTAAATTATCGTTGAACATATATACTTAAGACGAAACTAGCATCGAGCACTAACCATTCCTGATATAAATACATGTTGATATTTCACACAGGTATATACATATCTACATATACATAAATATGTCCTTTTGCCTAGTCAGCAATTCGATGTAGACAATATAAAAGAGGATCCAATTTTAATGTTGATAACATAAATTATATACGTATGTACAGATCTATCCTATACTATGTAAGTAAAGAATCACTCCAGTAGGCTTTCAACTACAGTAATAGGAGAACCTACAAAATGATAGGAATTTTATGAAAACAATTTGATCTTACATATCTCTCCCTTCCGGACAAATGCTACCGTAGATTGCATATAAAGGAACTGCAACAGTATAAGGTACTACACACTCTCCAGAATTGTAAGCGATAGGGCCTAACCTTTTTAAACACCCATAGAATAACCAAGAATGACCAATATATATATATATATATGAGATTACATATGCATAAAGAAAAGTAGTCCAGATATAATTTAATAGAGTCAAGGATTCTCAATCTGCTTGATATACTAATAGACTCGAGACTATATAATTGCCCAATTCATAGACCCGATCA
Organism: Picea sitchensis; assembly: GCA_010110895.2. Lineage (NCBI taxonomy): Eukaryota > Viridiplantae > Streptophyta > Pinopsida > Pinales > Pinaceae > Picea > Picea sitchensis. Next base: position 122,149 of record SNQJ01S0018943.1, read on the forward strand.
ATCCCTTTATGATCGGGAATAATATAATTTCAGACAGTTTGTATATATAGGAGTAAGGTAAACTAGGAACAAATTTGAATACATATTGAAATGAAACAAGAGGTTTGTCTAACCATTACAAGCTCAGACTGAAAGGTTACAACTGTAAACAACCTAGAAATTATGCGATTTAATGTGAAAATTCATGGAATAGTTTTGGAATATACAGACCCCTTCTCGTTGAAAAAAAATAATCCCATAGATTACGGAAGTAGGATATTGCACCCTCAGAGAATGGCTCTATGTATATGATTATGTTTATAAAGAAATTAGCCCTGACTTAATTGACATAATTCATATATTCTTAAACCATCTCTGTTTAATTACCTAAGATATGGACGAGTCAATACTTTTGTGACTGTAAATCGTATAGCTTCAGACATTTCCTGTGCGTAGATGTAAGATAGATCAAGAGAAAAAAAAAAACTTGAATAAATATCAAAAGTCAAATAAGCAATCCATCTAATAAATTACAAGTTCAGAGTCAAGTGCCACAACTGTAATACAAAAAATTTATATACCCAACATGTCTTGAAGAAGATCCATATTGTTAAAAATCCAAAGTGAGGCTGTAGGAGTGACAGACCTAACATTTTATTATTCAGAATGTTTAAAGAATGTAAATCATATTTACTTCTTCCATTGGCAAGACAGAATATAACTAAAAATCCGATTTAGCCTTTTGGCCAATCCTTTAGTTTGAAATCGACCCTTGTTTGGGGCTGGGAACTTTTACAACCGAAATAATACAGTGCTAAATAATCTCTATCTCAATGAATCAAACCCTATGACTGAATTTGCCCAAGTTTCTGGAGGAGGGCATAGCGGAACCCAAATTACCTTTCTCGTGGACGACAAGGGTTGTCCCCCATGTATTCACGTAGTCGAAACCCTGCATACATTGGGACATAACCATTACAATTTGTTCAACATAAATGAGAAGAGTTAATAAAATAGGAAAGTATAATCGAAATAATACTTAACTCCGGATGGGAAGATCTGAAATCTCCTCTGCCTGCGACCATCTTGTATCGTCCAGACTAAAAGGGGGAGGAGGGGCTCGAATCTCCTTAATGGGTACCCTCGCAAAACAAAGGGGCCCATCATCAGTAAAAAGCATTCGAGATAAATTCAAGTAACAATATAGAGATAAATAACGATTACTGGTGATATATAAACAAGCCACATAATAGATGTAAACCTGAGACTTAAATCAATTTCATAAAGGGCAAGAAAAAAAAAATGAAAAAAGGGAATATATAGTGAACCACTAATCTATCTAATACCCTGCGAATGAAATGGTGGAACATGCAGGAATAGCACCACGACAAAGAGTCCAGTCATAGACGTCTTTGCACGCATTCAGATTATGAGCAAGTGGGCATAAAGAGAATAACCCGAGCTTTTTTTAGTTACAACTAAGGTATGAGTATTACTGAATGGATAGTGTGACTACTAACTCCTCAGGGAAACTCTCAAACGAAGAGATTGAAGACTTAAGAGTTTGTTAATAAACAGAGAAAGGTGAAAAAAGAAACCCCTATCTTTGTATACAATAAGAATAGCAACCAACTATCTACCAGTGAGATTTCGCTATCGAAATATAGGTATACATTTTGACTATTACCAGACCTAGTCAAATCAACCCCGACTATAACTCCGAAGAAGCACAGTGGGAAGCTTCACAAAGAGGAAAATCAACAATGACTATAGGAGGAGACTATGTGAGCCTACATGTAAATCACCATTCACATGAAACACTTCAAAGAAATCCCAAGAACAGTAAATCAAAACAGAGTAATTGGATCTTGTTGAACGACTGAGTAATGAATGTCAAGTAGGTTGGCACTTAGCGATAATAGAAGTATCTGGGAGGAGGTCTAGGATATCAAACCCCTTGCAAGTGAAAGTCACAAAACAGTGGAAAGGAAAACACAATTCCCTTCAAACCAGACTCGCTTACTGAGATATGGAACAATGGTTATCACCCTAAAACATGAAACCATACTTGTTGAATGTAGTAGGTACAACACAAAGAGTATGCCACGTTACTGAAGCATCTTGTTGTTCTTGGGTTGGTCGAGGGTACAAAATTGGCTTTAGTTCCTCACCTACCTCCATTAATGGTCGAGAAGAGAATTAACTCTCGACTGTCAAACACGTCCAGTCTTATTTATGAGGGCTAGTCTGGGTCTTTTCAAGAATCTATGTATCAATCTTATCAACCTCTAGTCATTACTAGTCCAATCAACACCATTGGTTAGTCTAGTTAAAAACCTATTAATCTTCCATCAACTATCCATTTGGGGTTTGCTCCTAGTTAGACGATCGGTTGGATTTTAGTCGTGGGAAAGGATTTTTGTCAGTCAAATGAGAATGATCGAGGACACCCTTCATAGTCCAGGGCTAACCATGAAACACTTCGAAAAAACTCGAGAGCAGTGAAACTTTATCCATGACTTTGTGTATATAATTATTCGGGGCCTTAGAGTATAATTGTGTGCATATTGGGAATATGTATTAAAGAACAGGATGAGATCTTAAGTACTAGACCATGTTTAGTCCCCTTTTATTACAAAACATTTACACCTAGATCCCTCCCAAATGCTAGTATGACTTCACAAAAAAAAAACGCTATACTATGGCCCTATAATGCTATAAAGGAAGCTCGAATACATGGGTATCACATAAATCAGTAAGGATAGTTCTCCTTTTATAAATCTTTTTTTTCAAAGTTTAGAGCTTTGCGCCATAGAATTTTTTTTTTTTATAACGAAATTTCGGTATATTACATATGGTATCAAAGAAAAGTTTACAACACTGGGCCTTGAACAGGGCCACATTAATTTCTTGGCATATATTTTTACTTATGAAAAACTAATAAACCTTTATTTTTACAAACATAAAACCTTTTTTGTTTTGTGTTAATCATGGCAGCACAGGATGAGAGGGAAATCATAATCGATGGAAATCCTGAACAAAGACCTCCTGAAAATCAGAGACATAATAGTGACAGAAGATCACCAAATGAAGTTATAGAAACAATGAGGAATCTCATCATCGAACTGCAGGTTTTCAAAGCCGACAATGAAAAACTGAACAAAGCTCAGCAGGAACAACAGGAAATAAATGAAGTCCTATTGCGCAATTTAGTGATAGAAAATCCCAAAGGATGATAATAATGATGAAGAAGTTAGCAAGAGGGCTTCTAAGAACTCTGGAACTGAAACAGAAAAAAGGAGACAATTCGTTTGAAGGTACACCTTTAGCTGAGGAAAAAACAAAAATAAATAGAAAGAGAAAACAAGTAGACCACCATGAAGGAGAATTCAAGAAAATTAAACCAGCTACCTTTGATGACGAATCCATAACAGGAGAAGAAGCTGAGGCATGGTTATTGGAGATCAAAAAATACTTCCAGATATATAACTATTCCAGCAATATGAAGGTCATAATGGCCATATACAATCTGAAAGGGAAGGCCATCATTTGGTGGCAAGACCTGAAATTGGCCAAGGGCCTAAAGGAGAAACAGATGGAATGGTATGAATTTAAGAAATATTTCAAGAAACAATACCTATCTGAAGGCTACTATGAAAGGAAAACAAAAGAATTTTATGACTTAAGACTTGGACAGATGACAATGGAGGACCTTATAAATAAATTCCTAGAATTCATAAGGTTCTTACCTTACATCTGGGAGGATAAGGTAAAAATTGAGCGATTCTTAAGTTATTTACCACAGTCCTATAGGGAAAGAATTGAGTTTGACAACCCTAAATATTTGAGAGAAGTATTTAGGAAAGATCGAATGTGCTACGACCAGTATAAACAGCAAGCAGAGTTTCCCAAAGCCTGGAAGGAAAAAAACAAGATCTAATGAACCAGCAAAATAAGGGATATCAGCCAACTCCTTAATGGAATGTAGCAAAAATATTTTCGATAAAATATTTTCACTCCAACCATCTGAATACGCAAGGAAGCAGTAAAACAGTAAATATGGGAACGAAGAAGTTTGGGGACAGCCCCCATGAACCATTAAAGTGCTCGGAATGTGGAGAACCTCATCTAAGGAGGAACTGTCCACGTTTAATTTCAGCAAACAGAACTATTATTCATAATTTGTTGGAAGCCTCGACGGTGGGTGACAGGGGAAGAAGCCTACATCGAATAAATGCAACCATAGATGGTCGAAAAGCTGACCACCAGTCCTCTATGGTAGAAATCGAAGGTAAAATCAATAACACTCGAACTTTTGTTTTAATTGACCCTAGAGCTACGTTAAGTTATATTACTCTTGATGTAGTAGAGTCAAATAAACTTAAGAAAATGAAGCACGCAAAATCATGGTTGGTACAACTAGCAACAGGAACTAAAAGGAAAGTTCTTGACTTTATTTATGATTTCGAGTTCAGCTTAGATGGTCAAAACATAAGAACAAATATGAACATCCTACCACTAGGATCTTAGCATATGATTATCGGAATGGATTGGTTGGAAAAGCACAAAGCAGTACTAGATTGTTATACAAAGACACTTAACTATAAAGACGATTATGGAACTACTAAAACAACCAAAGGTATACCAAAACATGTATCAGTTAGACAAGTTTCAATGATGCAATTCAAGAAATGTATGAGAAAGGGATATCAAGTTTATTCCATCCAATTAATGAATCTGTTAGAAAAATAATATAAGCCAAAGTTAGAAGACTTTGTTGTCCTATGTGAATTCAGAGACATGTTTGTGGATGAGATACCGTAATTACCTCCTAGAAGGGAAATAGAATTCTCCATAGACCTACTACCTGGTTCAGCCCCTATCTCAAAAGAACCTTACCGAATGAGTTTACCATAATTGACAGAATTAAAAATACAATTACAAGAATTGTTTGACAAAGAGTATATCAGAGTGAGTGTTTCACCATGGGGGGCACCAATCCTCTTTTTGAAAAAGAAAGACGATACTCTAAGACTTTGTATCGATTATAGACAATTGAATAAAATTACTATTAAGAACAAGTACCCATTACCTAGGATAAATGACCTGTTTGATCAAGTATGTGGGGCCAAGATCTTTTCGAAATTGGATTTACGATCCGGTTACCATCAAGTTAGGATAAAGGATGGATATATAAGAAAAACATATTTTCAAACAAGACATGGACACTACGAATTCGTAGTCATACCTTTCATACTCACTAATGCACTAGCCACATTTATGTCCCTGATGAACAGTATTTTCAGCTAGTACTTATAGACAAGTTCGTACTAGTATTTATCGACAATATTCTGGTATATTCTAAAATGAAGGAAGAACACGAATAACACTTAAGAATAGTTCTGAAAACGTTGAGGAAACAAAAACTGTACGCCAAATTCGATAAGTGTGAATTTTATCAAAAGAAAATACAATATCTAGGACATGTGATTTTAGCAGAAGGCATTGTTGTAGACCCTGAGAAAATAAAAGCCATCATGGAATGGTCGGTACCTAAGGATGTAGCAGATATCTGGTCATTCATGGGAAGCAATGGATATTATCACATATTTATAGAGGGGTTTTCCAAGATAGCCTACCCTATCACATCATTACAAAAAAAAGGGACCAAGTTTAATTGGTCACAGAAGTGCCAAGACAGTTTTAACAAGCTGAAGGAATTATTGACAAGTGCACCCATATTGAAGGTAGTAGACCCAGATAAAGACTTTACCGTATGTGTTGATGCAAGTAAAGAAGGGATAGGTGGTGTCTTAACTCAGGAAGGACACGTGATTTGTTATGAGTCCCGGAAATTAAAAGAACATGAGCGAAATTATGTCACTCATGACTTAGAATTGGCAGCGGTAATACACGCCTTAAAAATGTGGTGACACTACATAATGGGTAGGAAATTTATACTATTGACAGATAATAGCAGTGTGAAATATTTGTTTAGAGAACCAGATCTTAATGCAAGGCAAGCAAGATGGGGAGCCTTCTTGAGCATATTCGACTTCGAGGTGAGACATATCAAGGGTAAAGAAAATAGGGTAGCATACCCTTTAAGCAGATGAGTCCATGGGTTATTTGAGATAAATATCAGCAGGGCAGAAAGTGATCTGGAACAAAGAATAAGGACGGTAGGTATTAACGACGAAAATTACACTAAGATAATGGCATAGTTACAAAAAAGTACCGCAATCTTAGATAAACCATATCTAAGTATCGACAAGAAGGGACTATTATGATTTAAAAATAGATTTTACATACCAGATTGAACAGAATTAAAGTTAATAGTCTTGGACGAAGTGCATAAGAAACCGTATTCTGGCCATCCACGATACCAGAAAACGATAACAACACTTAGAAAACTATTTTACTGGGCTAATATGAATGGTGAAACACCAAAATACTTGTCTAGGTGCCAAGATTGTCAGTAGGTTAAGGCCGAACACTAGCATCCAGTCGGCCTATTACAACCATTACCAGTGTCAGAATGGAAATGGGAGACCATATCGCTGGAATTTATAACAGGTTTGCCTAAAACTCAGAAAAAAAATGATTCTATTATGGTTGTAATCGATAAACTCAGTAAGTCTGGACACTTTATTCCTGTGAAATCTACTTTTAAAGCTATAAACATCGCTGAAATGTTTTATGAAATAAATTTTGAGACTGCATGGTATTCCTAAAATGGTGATCTCAGATAGAGACGTAAAATTTACGTCCACTTTTTGGAAAGAATTGTTTGCAGGGATAAATACTAATTTGAATTTCAGCGTGAGTTACCATCCACAAATGGATGGATAGATCGAACGAACAAATCCGATCGTAGAATATATTCTCTGCATGTACGTAAAAACAAAACCGAGTAAGTGGGAAGACTACTTGTACTTGGTAGAATTCGCATATAACAATGGGTACCAAACTTCGGCTAAATTGAGCCCCTTCGAGGTACTATACGGAAAAAAGTGTATGACACCAATTAGCTGGGACGAACCAGTTGACAGACTCATGGTTGGGCCATAAATGCTCCAAGAAATGGAAAGTATGGCAAGAAAGGTTCAACAAAACTTAAAGGAGGCACAGAACAAACAGAAAAGTTATACGAACCAGAAACGAAGACACTTGGAATTTCAAGTGGGAGATCATGTTTACTTAAAAGTCAAAGCCTAAAAGAGTTCACTAAAAATCAGGAACTGTGCCACGTTGGCAACCATGTTTTGTGGGCCCTTCGAGATATTAGCTCGAATTGGACCCGTAGATTACCAACTTTCACTTCCAACTAATTTAAGAATTCATAATGTATTTCATGTTTCCTTATTGGAAAAGTATGTCCATGACCCTACTCATATGATTGATTGAAACTTGGTGTAGGTGGAACCAAAAGGCGAGTTCCAGGTGGAACCCCTACACAATATGGACCAGAGAGAAATAACACTTTGGAACAGAGTCGTCACTCAGGTAAAGGTGCAATGGAAGAACTTTAGTCCTGAGTAGGCCACTTGGGAGTTGGAGGGAGATCTGAGGAAATCTCATCCAATCCTGTTCCAAGAAAGGAACGAACACTGAGGAAATTGTTTTATTGAAGGGGGAAATGATGTGACATCCCCAAAAATAAAGTATTTTTGAAATTCAAAATTTGTTAGAAAATTATTCTGTTTTTAATAAATTTGAATTTGGATTTTTTTTTCCATTTATGGCAATTTCGAATTTAATAAATTGTAATTAATTATCATGATTGTTGGGAAGAGACCTGATTTGACCCAACAGTCTATTTGACTATGACACTTGTATGTAAACAAAATATTGTTTTAATTATTGCAGGAGGACAAATGGAACAACCATGTTAAATTTAGTTGACCATGACTCCATGAGTGGGGAACATATTGGAACTACCTCTGGGATGATTGTTACAAGTAGAAAATCATGGATTTGGCCATTAGCAGCCCCTGGAAATCAATTCCCAAGGGAGGGAAGAAAGACTTAGGCAAAAAGATTGTTTTGGATAAATAGCATATGTGAGGAGGTAGGACGTTGCCTAGTATGCTAGGGGAAAAGAAATATGGTATACTTGTTGTTATGAACATTGAATATTGAGTGTGAGGCAAGGAGAGGACTATAGATAGAGGAAACATTGTTGAAGAGGAGATTTAAATTTCGCCTGGATTGGGCAAGTGATTTGGCTTCCCTGTCCTACGGTTGGGAGGAACGTGGTTGTCCCTTTGTCTTCCCACGAATTGGTTCAGATATGTATTCTATTCCTTCTCTATTTAGGATGATTAAAATTGATTTATTGGAATGTATTTCATTTAGATGTGGAATAATATTATGGATGAATTAT
>SNQJ01S0018944.1:14075-27239 GCA_010110895.2 Picea sitchensis
ACTGCTAGATACCTATGAACATAATGGGCCGGCTCGTGATGAGACCTCCCATCCTCTTGGTTAGGTCTTGTTTTACTATGTTTCTTTGGGTCCCTTTTGTTTCTTATCGAGAGGCCTTTTATTGCCTTCTCGGGGATCCCTGGTCGAGGCATCTCTAGGTTTTATTCCCTATGGCTTTTATCTTTTACCAGCTGCTTTTACCCCCTGGGCCTTTAGCCCCTTCTTCCCACAGGACAAAGTGTAACCCCTTAAATAGGCCATCCTAATGCCCGGACCAGGGGAATGGGATGGATGTATGCGAGATAAGATGTAAAATGATTGTATGGTGGGAGTGGACGATGGCTCTTCAAATCCCCCCTGGTGGCTAACTAAGACCCATGGATACAAGCTTGCTAGGGCATCCTGTTAATACCCCCAACAATTGTCAAGTGGGTTAGTATAAGATCCAAGCAGTTGTCAGAAATGTAAGGAACCTGATGCATATATAAGAAAGTTATAACGATCAAACATGACACATACCATGATACGTGGACCAATTACCTCATGGAGCAAGAGTCTTCTCTGATGCAAGTCCAAGCCGATGGTGATGGATGTTGCTGCTGCTGGCAGGACAAATCTGGCGAAGAAGAAGAAGGATGGGCCCTCCAGGGCCATGCTCAGGTCAATCCTGCTCTCGGTACTCCATGTCTAGGACCTGTGGGCCTCGAGATATGATCTCCTAGTTATCCCTAGAAAACGGGGATAACAAGTTTGAAACTCAATAGAAATGTTGTTGTCAAGTACACAACAACAAAAAAATTAATTACTAATTAGAAGACATGGCAATTTCACAGGGGTACGAAAAATATCCATAGGAATCTCTTTTAGCAAATCAAACATTTTGAAGAAAGGGCACAAAGTTGCAAGACGAGATCTGGGACATGTTTATTGACATATTTGTTTGTCAAAACTTTTTGACACAATCAAACATTTTGGGCTGTGATTGACATTTTAAGTGCACGTATTGAGCACAATCAAGGCCGTATTAGGGTGTGCGTTTTTTGGCATGTAGGCATTGTAACCATACATACAAAGCTTTTCATTAAGTAATATTCAAGTAGGCAACTAATCGCAAGTTATAGAAGGATCACTAAAAAATGGAATATTCCATTCCTTTATATATATATAATATATTATTTTTTTTCCAAGGAAAACTTCAAACGAGCCCCTTCAATTCCTTGTTATATTGAGATGGAGGGTGGCTCAACTGCCAGCCACAATAGCAGTTGGCAACCTAGTGGGACCTAGCCAGATTCAAACCTCAGTGGGACAAGAATTGGAGACCTCATGGCGAGCTCTGCCTTGAAACAGTCCATTTGAACCGATTGAGCTATCCCATTCGGCTTAAATGTTTCGAAACAAGGTTATGTTTGGTTAACTACATTGGGACATCTTCCAAGTCATGCTTGGGTCCCATGGTTTTAAATTGTGGGGGTATACTCCTTAAGTGCACTTTGCATGTGATTTTGCTGAATTGATGGCTTTGAAATTAGGTCTCATGTTAGCAGCAGAGAAGGGTGCTCATACATTGCAAATATTCTGGGATTCCATGATTGTTATCAATTGGATGAGGGGGGTCTGTGTTCTAGAAAATCTTCTGCTAAGGCCCATCTTTGAGGAGATCAAATCTATTGCTGCTTCATTTAACCATATTTCTTTTCAACATGTATACAGGCTAAGGAATGCGCTGGCAGATGCCCTCTCAAAAGCTGGCATTTCTTTGCTTGCTGGACAGTGGTACATCTGCGAGCTGGAGGAGGGTCAATCCTCAAATTATGAACATCATTGTTTTTCCTGATTTGTCTCATCTGTTTTCAGGCTGAAGAGATATTTTGCAGAAAAAGGTTCTTTTAGTGACATTTTGCTGGAGTTTTGTTTGGGCCATATGTTTAAATGGACTTGAGCTCAGTTTTGAGTATTGGGTATTTTATATGCTTGTATTCAGACTTGTTGGTGAGATAAGTACCGATCCTTTTGCAGGATTCTAAACAGGAATGTAGTGCTGTATTGGGATGATCAGCTGTATTTTTTCAGGAAAGCTGGGTGAGAAAAGTAGTTTTGGATGATTGGGATGAGATGGGAATTTTGGGTTTTTATTGGAATTTTTCTTTCAGACATGCTTTTCAGAAGATGAAGAATGTAATTTTATTTCTTATAATAAAATTATGATTTTTTTTCCTAGGAAAAAGAAAGGGCACCTTGCATGTGTTCCTGGATGGGCTTAAATACCCCCCTCGCTTTCTTGTCGGAACAAACCTCGGTGAGATTTCAACCTGGATGGTCAAGCTAGAAGCCCTCTTGCTTTCCTGTCGCACCACATGCTCATGTGCATTTCTTTATATATATAATATATCTATTTTTTTTCCAAGAAAAAGCTTTTTCGATATTTCAAGAAGAAATTAGAATATACATCTCATGTGTCTAACCAACACTACCAGAGCACTAGTGCTCTGCTTCTTGAAAACTAGCACAAAGTATGACCCATATATTACAGTCATCCAAAGGCACTTGGCTTACACTGCCAGGCCTTAAAAATGTACAGCAAGAACAAAACTGCCAAAAGGCCGGTACAGAAATTCATAATTTCATCAAAACCAGCAGGATTTTCATCTTCATATCTACTAGATATCAGTTTATTGATTGAACATTTTCTGGGAGGGCTCTTTCCTCAATTGTTTCAGCTTCTTAGAGCAAGCCCTCCCGCAGAAGTAAATACTAAAGCCTCTTTATATAGCTTATCTGTCTTCTCGTTTAGTTCTCTAAAGACATGATTGAAGGAAACATTTGTAAACTTGTTCCTAACCTCTGTAATTCTGTCCATGATTGGGACTAGCATTAAACTTTCTATCTTGTTCTTCCCCTTTGCCCAATCTATAATGAGTTTGGAGTCCCCCATCCCCCAGGATGTGGAGTTTTGGAATTCTTCTTTCTGATGCAATTTGAAGAAGCAACCATAAAGCATAAAATTCAGCTCTATGGTTAGCCCATTGCCCAACATCAGATTTGAAAGAAATAAAATGCTGCTTTTCATTCAAGAATGGGATGCCCCCTGCTCCACACATACCTGGGGATCCTTGACAAGTGCCATTAAAAGATCCCCATGCCATAGATTTGTCCATATCTGTACTTTTTGGAGCTCTAGGCAGCTTTATGTTCACAGGTTTCCAGATTCCTCCATAGGCAAATCTAACTTGATAACAGAGTTGGATTGTAAGAATTTCCTTGCTTTGAAATGCCATTTCGTTAGACTTCTCCCTAGGTTGATGGTATCAGTGGGAACACATCTTTGCTAATCTATGCATGTCTTATTTGTTCTTTACTTGCTAGCCATTGTCTCTACTGGTATCTCTTGATAGTTCTTTGAGTTGATGTAATCTCCTCTTGGTATCTCAAACATGGAAATTCAAAGCAGGCAAATGCAGTGCATATAAGCTGGGTGTATGCTTGATCAGCAGGGGGAAGGGAAACTGTTTGGTGAATGTTAACATGGATTGAGAGGTCAGAACTGAAGGCTGCTTGCAACGAGACAATTTACAAGCTGAAGTCCTTGGCGAAAATGAGTGTGGATTATGGGAACATTATTATAGACATGTAGTGTGAAGGAGAAAAGTTACAGGGGAGCAAGAGGATGTGTTAGTTTGTTACCTATTTTTTTTTTTTTTTGTCTATGTTTTGAATACTTCAGGTATGTGGTTAGAAGGGTAGAGAATCAAGATGTATTGGGAATTTCTTCGTTATTCATGTAGATCATTTGAACATATCAATTGAAATACATCTCAACCTCCATTTATTTGTCTTGCAGGCCATCCCTCCTGTAATCAGAAGTGCGCTTGGGCGTGACACGTGGGTGTCTGTATTATGTAAGAAGCTTAAGGATCGCTGGTACCAGGTAGTTTAAACTTTATAGCAACAGGACAGCAATTTTGTAGTTTAATAGCATAGTTCTAGAATCTGTTATTCCACATTGAAGGCAACCAAATTTTTGATTGTGTTGTAACTTGTGACTGAACAGCTTATTTGCTTTCTTATGTAGGTAGCTGAAGGGGAATTTCCAATTGTTGCATCTCGTGGGTGAGTGTTTTAGTCTCAAGTATATTTGTGCCCCATATGGATTTTATTTGTCTGTAATCTGAGGCTTCCCTTCCTGTGTAGAGAGGAGAACATGGCATACAAGGAACTTGATCCTGGTTCTCGGGTGTTGATTTTGAAAGCACTATGTGAGATTCGTGTTGAGGTATAAAACATATAGGCATAGATATTTTGGTGGTAGCATCAAAATGCAATGATTCCATGCTTCATACTTTGTGACCAAGTTTAAAGAAAGGCATGAATTTGTTTGTATTCTACCTTTTAGTGTCCTTTTAGGTGATAATATTTATTTTTACAAAATATTGCATTTTGCCCAAGTAAAAATGTTCTTGGTTGCCTCATGATCAACATCCCAGTTCTGTTGTAGTGCTTCCAAATATAGTTCATAGATAACAAGATCTCTGTTTTTGCTGTCCAAAGAATCATTGCGTGCCTGTTTGGAAGTGCTAATACTTGCAAACCATTACATTGATATCCTTGCTTTTTACAGATTCTCTTTAAATGCATATTTTTTTTAAAATTTATTCTTTCTGAGAACAACTAATTAATCTGCCCTTTATCTTTTGGCCTTTCATACATGACAGCAAGAGGACATTCAAAACCATATCTATACTTCTCTTAGGCATGGAGTCCAGATCTCAGCATTTCGTAATGAGCGGATTGGGGGGGATTCACATGGAACTTCCTACTGGTAAAGCTGCATATATTATGGAGTCTTTGATGTTGCTTTCTTGTTTATAGACTGTTGTGGTTCTATCATGATACGGAGGTCATCTAAGCCTTATTACGAGTTCATTTGTTATGATGTTAGAACTTATACCCTAAGCCTTAATGGTTGTAACTTGTAAGGTGGAGATTCTGGAAATAGATTGCACAAAAGAAACACAATTTTTGGTATGTGGGTGCCTGCTTTGTTGAGTGGGACCATAGGTAGGGTCACGACAAGTGGTATTAAAGATCAAGTCACAGTTCTAGGGCCTGTTGTGCCAGACCTGTCTTTTTGCTTCTTTTTGGTTCATTTCGGATCTTTTTATTAGAGTATTTACTATTGTTATAATTGCTGTGTTCATTAGGTTGCATTCTTTATAAGATTTGTTTAGGAAGCCCTGATAAATTGATTCTAATACTTATTTGTTGGATTGATTTCAAGGTACGAGGATGATTCCATTATTGGTCACCGTTTATATAGGGAGATTCGGAAGATTGAGGTTAAAAATAAGACTAAGGGTAAAGGTCGTTTGTCCTTGCCAGTGGTGACCTGTCAGTGGGAAACAATAGCAACCAATTTTGATGAATTTCAGGCTGTAGCGGTAAGTGAGTTAATAGACAGACATCTTATCCTGTTTACAGTTTTTGTGATATCCTTTACAATCAGAAGTTTAAAGGTTCCAATCGTGAATAATTATTGTGTTATATTTCATTGTATAGAAAATAACAAACTTAAAATAATAATTGAATAAATGGCTTCGAAGAGTCAGTGTTACAGATGCTGCATGCAATTTTTGTGGCAAAGATAAAACAGTTGAGTATGTCTACTTGAGATGCATATCTACCAAGACTTTTTGGGCACAGTTTTAGGGTGAATCTAATTATTTTTTCACTGCCCTGCTTCCTTGGAAAGACCTCTCCTTGGGGCACTTGGATAATTAGGGATAGCTGCAATGTTTTATGTCACACAATTTAGTTGGCATCTAATGGCTTTGTGGAAATCCAGGTGTAAGGCTACTTTCCATGAGAAACCACCCCACCTTAGCTTTTAGGGGAATTGAGGCTTTTTAAACAGGAATTGGCTTTGCCTGTAAAAGCCAAATTTAAATTTTTTCATAAAGATGTTGAACACCTCCCTACTTATTGGGGCACAGACTCATATGTTAGCATTTCCTGCTTATCTAGTATGGGAATTTACTTGTAATCCTGTTGTTAGATGTAACTCTTGTTCTTGATGTAACTCTTTGTTCCATGAAGTAAAATATGGCATTTCTAATAAATAAATAAATAAATGGCGATGTCTTGGCCTGTCTCTCCATTTCAATGCACAAAAGAACACTCCAAGGGTAGCTGAAAATTCTGCAGCTTATTGGATCTTGGAGATAGTTATTTATTGGTTTGCTCATGTTAGCATAGGGGAATGGAATGCAACAGCTGCCTGCGGACATCTTCACTTTTTTTAATTCTGGGTTGCTTGCACTTACCCAGATTTGTGTGCTTGCCCAAAACTTGCTCTATCTTTTTGCAATTTTCAAGAGAAGAAATTATCTTCTCTTGCAGGCAGTTGTAGGACTAAAAAGTATCCCCCTGTTCTTTTTTTTTCCACGGAAGAAAACCACATAAGCTTATTCTAGCATAGAACGAAAAACACATTCTTAATGTACACAGGGCACTGACAACATTTATGGAGTTTACAGACCTCCCTTGTATCAAAAAGATAACAAAAAGTATTCACCCCTTACCACAAGATAGACCCACCCAAAAAAAACTTGTAGGTTACTAACCTCTTTTTAAGCAGCAAGTTTTAACAGAGTTCTCAGAGCCATCAGTTCTGCATAGTTGTTTGTACCAGGGCCCAAACAAGCTCTGAATTTTACAAACTGACTTTCCCTGATATATAGAACTCCACCGACACTGCTTCTGCTATCCAGTCCTTGATAAGCCCTGTCCAAGAAACCCCAAGCAATTGTCCGCTCAATCAGTAATCCCCCCAGCTGTCTAGGCATAAAAACGGCATGCAAGCCTTGAAAATCACACTGCTAAAAATAATAGTTTCGTGAAACCGCTTGTATGTCGCCTGAAACAGGCTCATCAACATTGTGATCTCGTGAGGACCAAGAATATGTAAAAATCTCTAACATGTGGGCCTCAGATCTTTGGCTTTTGGAAAAAGCAAGCTGCTAAAAATAGTAGTTTCTCGGAATCTAATGGAACTGACTCTGAAGCAAGCTCTAATCACTGTGAATGTCTGGATGCACCTGTACTGGAACCAGTGTGATGGAATCTCATTGGATCTTAACACTCCAGTTGCACAAGCAATCTAGGGGTTAACATGCATCAAGTTTCAGACTCCCTTCCACTTCATTGGAATTAAAGTTTTGTTCTTAATGTGGAAAAAGATGTAATTTTGTTTGATCAGGTCCAAGTTGACAAGAATTTCTACTGTGCTGATAGTGCATTGATTAGTGCAATTTTTTTCATCACCAATTACTATGCAACTCCAAATAGTGAAAGCGGGTGTGGTCTACCTGCTCCTATTCCTAAAGTACTAGGGAGGATCATTGTATATCATGAGCAAAGAGCCCCTTGCCGATTCTTTGACTCCTTGTGTTCGATCCATATAGTCTCAACAAAGTGAGTGGAGGCTTAGGAACATGGTTGGGTCATGAAAGAGAGGAGAGAGCACTACCATAGCTAGCCACACAACCCTCTTGCCTGAGCTTGAAATGATAAATTCCCAACTCATGTGTTGATATTTTTGGAGAGTGAGAAACAACTTGAAATGGTAGTTGGGACATTGTGGTACTTAACATGCATGATTAGGCACACAGCTGGTCATGTCATGAAGGAGAGGAGAGAGCGGTCCCATAGCTAGCCACACAATCTTCTTGCATGACAATTAAATGATAAATTTCCAACCCTTGTGCTGGCATTTTAGAGAGTGAGAAACAACTTGAAATGATAGCTCGGACATTGGGTAGGCCCCCTCTAAGAATGATAAGGATGGGTAGCCCCCCTCCAAGAATGATAAGGATGATGCTCTTCTCTATGCGTGTGTGATCTAGACAACAACTTAGATGTATCGTCTTAATGTTTGTTGTTATCCCTTTTTTCGGTTTAGTGGCAATCTTTTCCTTTAACAGGGGAATCCACTTTATGTGGAATATAATATTCATTAAAAAAAAGGAACGACTCCATGAAAGAAAGCACAGTAACCCCTTCACTTAGCACGGTAACCCCTTCACTTGGTCAAAGGTTAAGCACAAATAGGCAGCAAACATCTAGCATACAATTTTTGGACCAGGTCAACAGCCGCATGTTGAGGACTGCTCTATGCCTTTGAAGAATTGACAAAGTTAAATTAGAAAGGGTGTTCAAAAGGAAACTCACCACAGATCTAGAAGAATCAATATTAATGTTAGTAATTATTTGAAAGAAATGGTGTTAGAATTTAAGGGCAAAAATAGTAGCTAGCTAGAAACAGAAAAGTTTTATAAATTTCCAAACATTAACTACTGTAATTTAGGATCAGCAAGACATTAAAATTTCTGATAGCATAAAACAGTAAATAACAGAACATTTACTTAACTATTACCTTAGCTGAAACAAGGAACAAAATTACCTGATATGCTGCTGTTATCCTCTTTGATGTATGCTCAGAAAAAGCTTTAAGGGATCATGGATCAAACCCTCAGGGTAGATCTCATCATGATCATTAGGACAATTGCCAAGAAGAACGTTTAGGGTATTAGGACAGAAAACTAATCAGCTGGCTGAGAATCAAGAGGCCATGCCACTGTCAAGTAACAGGACTAAAAAACAGGACATCACTATCCACCCTAGTGGCTGGAAAAGAGGCTACAGCCTTAATAATTTCAGCCCAGGAAACTCAAAGACTGCTACAGCAAAGGCAGAAATATCAGCAGTTCCAGGGTAGCCCTAACAAACCCTTACTAGGACTACTTGCAGACAAGGAGAGGCAGCATTCAAGGGAGGCAGCAGCAGAAAGGCAGCACCAATAAGGCAGCAAGGCAGCAATGGCGGCACACTAAGATGGTACCCAAACAGCAAAAGTATTTCCTTTACGGCTGACTGGAAAGACCTTTTTAGGTCAGCGGCAGGCTAAGCAGAACAAGGCTGAAAAAGGATAAACCCTCGGTGGCTGGAGCAGACCAAAAACACACAAAGAAGGAGCTGAGAAACCTGTCCAAAAGGGGCCGCAGCCACTTAGTAACCTGATCAAGAAGAGCTGCAGCAAAAACCTCAGTCCTCAATTTGGCTAAGAGAGAAATGAGAGAAATGAGTGTGATAAGTGAGGAATAGGTCACTCTTTTCATAGTTTTAGGTAGGTAGGTTAGGGCTAACACATTAGTCCTTTTGCCATAACTTTAGGGTTAGGTTTAATGCCTAACAAATAAACAAATAATATTTTACAATTTAAAATATTAAATGGCAAATAAAAAAGTCAACAAGGAAATAAGACAAATCGATGAGAGGGGTTTCAAGATAAAAGTGGCCAGATTTTCTTTAGGAAGAAGTAAAGAATCGAACCAACATATCATCAACAAATAGGGGGGACATAACTCAAGCAAGGGGTTTTCATTAATAAACAATAAGACAAAGTCAAAGGTTAAGTCATTTAATGGCAGATTTGTCCACATGAGTCTCATGATATAACTTATAAGCTTTTATCATCCCATCATACGAGAAGTGTCAATGATGTGATCATGCCCTTCTTCTTAACTTCTCCTAGGTCACATTGACCATCCTGGGACAAAAGAAGGTCACACATCATCTTGGCTTGGTACTTAACCAAGAAATTGCCTAGTCTCAGACCAGGATACCCCAGAACACATCTGGGGGCCCTAGATTACAACTAGGGTCTTATCCACCAAGGTATACAACCAAGGATCAATCCAAGCATCGAGCAAGGATTCCCGGGAACACATCCAGGGGCCCTAGAGCACATCTAAGGACTTATATCATCAAACTACTTGGTCCTTGACCAAGAACCCCAACAATACACTGGGGGCCCAACTAGGGTCTTTTGCCATGGCTCTGATTGCTTGGTTCCAGACCAAGAACCCCAGGAGTGTACTGGGGGCCCTAGATCACAACTAGGCTCTTTGCCATCCTCCCGGAGAATGGCTCTTGCAGTTACATTAATTTTAACAAATGGTTATGGTCAAAAGAGGCCCAAGGAGGTTTTAATGGTCTTCAATTTGTGGATCTAGAGATGAGGATGCATATTTTATTATTTTGGAGGAAAAATTGGATTTGAAATCACTTGTGGGATATTTTTGAGGAAATTAGTTGGGGAGGTTGTTAACTTTTAGCTACTTTGAGAAATTGGACCTGAACCAACTCAATAATTTATTTAGTGTTGAAACTTTCTCATTGAGTTGGTTAGGATGAGAGCTTTATTATATTGTTTTCATTGTGGAGGAAGATTATTTTATTGTTTCTTCTAGGAGAAGAAAGTGGATCTTAACTATCCACTTCTACTTTTAGTAAGAAGTTTGTTGTGGAAGTTAGAAATGTAATATCTTATTATTTTTCCTTGGAGAAACTAATAGATCTAGGAGAACAATTCATTTTTTTTGTACGAAGGAGTTAGAGCTAAAACCTATATAAGTGTTTGCTCTCTCCATTTGCAAGATGGATTAGATTGGAGAAGGATCTCTGATGTAAATAAAAGAAACTCCGAGCTATTGGAGTGTTTGTTGACTTTAATTTGTCCAAGTAATGGAGTGATGTATAAGTGATTTCTTATGAAAGGCTATTAGTTCTTTGTGCTATAATTGGTAATTTGTTTGCAGGTGCATGGTTGTCAAAGGCAAGTCAAAGGCCAAGGAAAGGTGCTTCATCTTAATTGGAAAGGGCTAGGGTAATGGTTTTCCTCCCTCTTATCTCCCTTTTGTATCCTTTACTTTCAAGATAGAAACATCACACATCCTATATCACTTGATTATGTGTATCTGTAGATAGTATGTGGTAGAGGCCACCTTTGCAATTTGCTTTGAGTAGTGGATCTGTTATAGCCCCTCTCCACCATATCACTTGTAGATCAAACAACCAAATCGGGTTTGTAGTTTGCTTATCAATTGATTGTAGGCTGCCACCTTATCTTCCTGTAGAACCACCCTCTGAGATTACTTACATGACCCCATTGCCCAAGCAATCAAAGGCACTGATCTCCCTTTTATCCTCCACTCCCAACCATCTAAATTCCATTTTAATTTCTTCATCTATATTTATGTTGCTATGCTTACTTGTACTCCCACTATCCACTACACACATTAAGCTTAGTAACCCATAGGGAATCCCCCCTTGGTTAGGATTCCATTTACCCTAGCCAAAAGTGCAGAGGACAGTTGGCAAGGTGACAGTGGCCAACCTCCTAGTTCCACAAGGCAAGCACCCATCTTTGGGACTTGGTTTGTGTGGTAACACCCCCCTTAAAGGTGCAAGAGAGTTTCATCAATGTACTCCTCCCTTTGAGGTGCAAGAGAGTACCATATTCATTTCATTTGTGCACATCCCCCTCTTTGAGGTGCAAGGAGAGAAGATTGAATGGCTATCTGCTACAAGATGTGTCTTTACTTGAGAGAGAATTCTGCGGTAAGACTGATATAACTGCTTGGTTGTTGATGACCATTGCTAAGGATTGATCCACCCATAGTGAATCTTTAATTTTGCAGGTTTCTTTAGTGTGGAGCATCTGCTTGATGAATGATTATGCTTGCCACAATGCTGATAAGGATGGAGATCAAAACATTGATCATCCATATGACCAACTCGATCACAATGTTGGAACTTAGTGTTCTGATGTTGAACTGGAACAGGTGATGTTGAAACTTTTTGAAGGAATCCTGCACTGTTGAAGTGGATTAGTTCTGGAATAGTCTGGAATATGAAGGTTACTTCCTTATCATATCCAAGTCTCGTTTTGTGTTTGTTGTTTCTGATTTTGTCCGAAGGTCTGATAATGCACTTGGAAAGTGTATGCTAAACCTGTTCATGAATAACATCATCCTCATATGAAATTGCATCTGAAGTTGTTTCAATGAGTCAATCCTGTGCTGATTGTTGATTGGAATTATTATCAAATTCAAAAAGTGGTTTGTTTTGAAGGATTGGTTTAGAATGTTGAAGATACTTTAGCTGTAGTTCATCATGAAGAAGCTATTACCAAGTGTCAAGAAGTTTAACTTTGGCTTACGAAACTTGCAAACAAGTTAGAATTGATTGAAGAGTGTTTTTGTTGATTGAGATTGTATTGTTGACAACAGTGAGTGTTAGAGTGTTCAATAACTCTAATAATTCAAGACTTCGAGCCATTTTTAAAGATTGAATGATGCCTCCTTGTACAGGTAGGTTGGATTACAATTGATTCGACAACAAGGGCTTCTTGCAAATCCACCTTGTATACAATTCAACGACTCAACCAATTTATTGTAGACTCAGAAGTTTGGAGGGTGTTGAGTTCAATCGAGAATTCACCCCGTTATCGCTCATGCACTCACTAAAAGAAAAGTCCAACCTTACTTAGGGGAAATCCCAAGGATATGAACAAGCAAGCCGCCCATTGTCACCTCAACGGCCTGTCCTTTGCACTTCTAGGCTAGAGTCACTAACCTAAGGGGGGGATCCCAGGTGATCAAGCTAGGTCCTATCACTGTAATTGGGGTAGGTGAGGACAAGGATCGAGTTTGAATTGGGTTGACTTCTTTACAAGTATTGTTCAATATAAACGAGAGAAGTCAAACGATTAGTGAATGGCTTGCAAAAGTATCATATCAATTTACCAATAATCAATGAGAAGCATGACACTCAATGAAAGATTGCACAAGTGGCACTGCTACACTATATACCAATAACCAGTGAAATGCGCAAGATATGAGAACCAATGTATAGTTTGTTGAATTCAGGGAAACATATATCAATGTGAAACCTATTCAAATTCAAAGAATGCTTGAAACATAGAATCATACCATTATCATGGAAGTTGAATTTGCACCACACCTATTTCCCTATGTTGCATTGATTTTCGGGATGGGGGAACGACGGGGACGGGGGGACGCATCCTTAGGACGGCTAGAGCGCACCCCCAAATTTTTCAGGGGACGGCGGGTTGGGGACAACAATAATATAGGACGGAAATAATATATTAAAATTCACCATAAACATTTGTAGTTGCTTCAAGCTTATAAGCATAACAAGCTATACTATATAGTATTATGCACATCCCTTACACTTGCCAATACTGAAAAAGCTTGAGCAATTTAAAAAAGAGCCGAGTGACATTTCATTATTGGCTGCTAGACA